>JACM01076129.1:0-13229 GCA_000787095.1 Periophthalmodon schlosseri
TTCTGTTTAGCGAGCAAGAAAGAAGAGATGACTGAAATCGTGTTTAAAGATGAGGGATAAGTCACTTTTCTGGCGCTAGCAGCTTGTCTCAGTGGAGGTGGTATGGCTTTGCCGGGAATGTTCCGCGGTGTGGCATTCAGCTTCACAGAGACAAGCAAGTTACAGGTCGGAGGTTTCATTTATAAAACTTTACGTAGAAATCATAGCAACCAAAGAGCCGATCCCGAGCGAAGCTGTTGGAAGGTAACGCTGTGCTCCAGGTAAAGCGTTCACATCTCCACGGAGACAAGCGTGAAAAGTTACACGTTGCTCTTTTCACAGATGGACGGTACTTGCATATAGTTAACACGACGGACAAAAGGGAAATGTATTGTACTGCGTGTGTCTCTGTATAATCTGAAGTTCTTGCCTTTGTAGCCACAGCTGCCCCGGGGCTCTCAGACGTGGCTGCCAATCTCTGCCCACGGTCTTTTCGACTATCACATAAGATTTTCACCCTTCACGCACAGGCACAGGTGGGGTATCTTGCCCAAGGGCACCACCGCAGTGTGCAATGACAGTAACAGATTGAAATACCAAGTCTCTTTACCGACTCAGCTGTGCTAATATATTATATAGTAGTTATTTGTACACGTAATTGTGGTCTGATCTTAAATAATTATAGAAATACATAACTGAAATTACATAAAAGCTTTTTAAACACGTCAAGTCTCCCATGACTCAAACTTAAAGGTCCTATATTACGCAGAATTGACTCTTATGAGCTTTAAGTCAAGTTATAATGTTGTTACCTCCTCAAAAACACACCTGGAGTTGTGTTTTGTTTCATTCACACATGTTTGAGTAACACTTTACTATCAGTCCGTCTACATCTCCAAATCTCAAAATGCTCCGTTCCACCTTGTGATGTCATGAAGTTGTCATTTCCAAGTTAGCAGCTCCTTTTACCCTTGTGAGTCATGAAGTTGTCATTTCCAAGTTAGCAGCTCCTTTTACCTTTAGTTCAGTAGAAATGGGAAATTCCAGAGCTGAAATCATCCAAATGATTCTAGTGAAGGTGTGTGGAGTTTAAAAACACAGTGGGGCACTTCCTGTGTTACCACATGACATCACAAGGTGGAGCAGAGTGTTTTCGGTTTGAGAGAAGAACTCATCTGAAATATGCACGCGTGAATGAAACAAAACACAGCTCCGGGTCTGTTTGTGATGAGGAAACAAACATTATAACACAGATCAGAAAATATCGTAACACGGGACCTTTAAGCCTGAATAAACCAGCTCCTTATAAGGCCATGAGCACATTGGCCTCTGATAATTGGACACTTGAAGGTAATTTGGGAGCGGCATTTTGATAAGAACAAGTGTTTTTGTGTCTCTCATTGTTCCCAAAACAGCATGTGACCCTGGAGGCACCAAGGCCGGACTGGGACAGCTGCTGCAGAGGACGCATTGTCCCTGGACGAGCCTTGTACCACCAGGCTTCCTCTGAGTGGTACCAGGCGAAGACAACAGACTCTATTCATAATGTGTGTGTATATGTGTGTGTGTGTGTGTGTGTGTGTGCAGCTGCAAGAGGAGAGGGGTGGTATAATATTCATAATAATAATAGGGGCCTTGTTTTAGCGGGCTCGCCCCATCCCAACGCCCATACGACCCAGTTTCACATCTGGAGACAGTTGTCCTCACACCTAACAGCCAAATCAACACCCGATCACACAGAGGGGTGTTAGCAAAGCCCAGAACGATTTGGGATTCAGACAGAACAAAAACAAGGTCAAGGTAACACTTTGGAGAGGGTATAGCAGATATAACGAGAGAAGGGTTAGGTAGACTCCATCGATTCGCTCATGTCATTGCTCAAAAATTATACAATATATTGGTTTATTTTGAGTATGACTTATATTTCAAATCAGGTATAAAAAATTACAATTAACTTGATAAAAAAAAACAAAAAAAACCCTAAATGTTATGTAGGATGCACCGATCCGATACTGAAAAAATAGCTGAATCGGATATCGGCTCCTGATTGGACAAATAAATTGATGTAACAAGTCTATTGACCACAATTGGCCCAGAAAGTCTCGTAATGTTTGAATTTCTATTATACAAAGCTGTTCTGTGGTTACTTGACGGATAAAAAACAGCTTCATAACACATTTGGATTGGCTTTGTCTCGTTTTATTGTTGTATAAAGAAAATAAATGAATGTTTTTAGTCTCTGCTCTAGTATAGGCTGATATCGGGAATCGGCAGGTACTTAAAGCTACAGTATCGAAATCGGTATCGGAACTGAAAGAGCTGGATCGGTGCGTCCCTAACCTTATGTCTCTATCTGCCTGGGATTTCATGATAGAACCTGTTAGACTCTGCGTTAATGTCTCTCCCTACTCTTCACCCATTTTAATGCTGTTTACACTCTCAACAAAACATCTTAAGAACAACACATTCTAGTATCTGTTCATGACTTATACAAAGAAATAACCTTTTGCCCAACTTAATTTCCAAAGTTGGCGCGACACTAGTTTATTCTCCTCGACGTGTTTGTGGCGCTCACCGTGAAGCTGTTGTGCAGGGCGGACTCCGGTGGGTAAACGATGAAATGCCGCAGCGTGAACCCAAAACCCTGAGAGTTTTTGTGCAGGAGCAGCGTCCGCGGGCACCTCCAAGCCACGCCCCCGTCCCGCCCGGCCCGGGACCCCAGCACCGGCCGGGGGTTGTCGCTGCCCGAGGAGAGACCATCCCTCCGGCCCTTACCCTGTGGACACAGAGGAGACGTGGGTAAGTTAAATGTAGAATAGACACTAGTGGAATCAGACTGTTAGAGGTAGTATCTGTAGGTTTCAGACTAAAGTGATGGAAAGTCTGCAACGTTGCCATGGAAATTAATAATATATATATTTAGAATGGTGAAAAGTCCTCAAAATGTCGCCTTACACGCAGGAAGTTGAAACAGTATACTGTATTTTCAGGACTATAAGTCGCATTTTTTTTCATAGTTTGGCCGGGAGTGCGACTTATACTCAGATGGACTATAAGTGCACTTTTTTTCATAGTTTGGCCGGGAGTGCGACTTATATGTGAAATATATGTTTTTTTTCTTGATTATTATGCATTTTTTGGCTGGTGCGACTTATACTCTGGAAAACACGGTAGTAATCGACAAATACAGAAAATGTACACACTTTTGTTTTTAGAAATATTTGTATTTGAGGAAAAGTAATATGAAACCAAGGTGCAACTTTACAGCGATATGACCCATTTTTAATTTTTTTTTTTTTTTTATGAATGTAGAGATCTAACCATAGACTGTATAAAGAAGTGGACTAAGTGAGTGTGACGTCACCCGTAGCGTTCGGCTCCAGTCAAATGAAGCTCATCGAGGCTAGAGCGGTTATAGCGGCCGATTTGGGGCCGAGTTCCATATTTGGAATTCCGACCGCGAGTATCATAGCAACCAAAGAGCCAATCCGGAGCGAGGCTGTTGAAGGTAACGCCCCTTCCCGAGGTCACCGCTGGTTTAGCAGGGGGCGGGCGCTTAGCTACGCTGTCAATCAAACCTGCTGCTAACGCTAGAGGGAGTGACCTCGGGGAAAGAAGGCGCCTGATTTGTCTGTTATTAACGTTCATATCTTGAGTTGTGGACACAATAGCGAAATAAAAACACCAGGATCATGTCGAGCGGATTAATACGAACATTTTAAGACCAAAATGACGAGTCTGACAGCAGCAGTTACAGAGAGAGGGGCCACAGTTTTCTAATGTGAAGTGAAATGGAGCCGGAAGCGCGCTCATAATCACTTCCTATTTGGAACGCAGCGGCTAGCGGGTTAGCCATGTCCATTTATATATACAGTCTACGGCTGTAACTCAACTTCTCATCTACTCATTAAATAGAAGGTCAACACTTTGTCAAGACATCAAATAATTATCTTTTTTCTAGTCATTCCTTCTCTGAACCTTCATTGAACCTTAATGTATTTTTAACCTGTGAAGCCTAAACATGTGAAGCACTTTGGTCCGTCTTTCAAATGTGCTATATCAATAAATGCGATTGATTGAAATGATCTAAGATTTCATTGGTCAGTGGAAGTTGGAGAGCTGGACTTGAGTCAAATCAGCTTGAAATATCACCTGCATTTAAAACAATGGTCTGGGGATACAACCAGGAAAGCTGTAGTTTAAATAGGAAAGCGAAATAATAAAGGGATGAGTAGAAACGAACAGAAGTGACCCCATACAGTGAGGTGACGGGTCTGTTTAGGCAGGCACATGTGCTGGTAACATTTACTCATTTATTTAAAATTAGTTTCATTTTATCATACTGCAACTTGAGTAACACAATTTTGAAGTAGCTCTCAGCCTCAGCGTTAGCGTCACTACTTCCTCTCCAGTTCTGTCTCTATGAGGTTTGTGCTGCGTCGCGTTAAAATGAATAAATACTTAAAGATAAGGCAGTGGACAGTGACTTTAAGGGAGCGTGTGTCTGATAACAAACACTAAACAAATGAGGTGCCACTTTTAGAAAGGCAGGTGTTTGTGTGTCGATGCTAACGCTAACGCTAATTCTGAGGCGTAAAAAAAATATTAAAACAACACCACAAACTGAAATAATCTACAAATAAAAACAATCAAATTGTCGTTACATTAATCACTTTTAGATTTAATGGGTTGTTTATTTTATTTTTTATGCTTTTAATAAAAGTTAGCGTTAGCTTTGAAACATAGTGAGCTAGCTAGCATGCTCCTGTGCACATTTAAGCAAACCTATAGCCTAGCAAGTTAGTTACAGTGAGTCCATATACAGTTTTAAAAAATTCAAATGTAAAAATTGAATAAATAAAATGTTTTAAATGATGTATTTTTATTACAAATAGTCTAATGATTGAACTGAACCCTCGAAGAGCATCTGTACTGTGACTTTAAAGATATTTTTATGACCCAGTGAAGTGCTCTACCTCTTAACCTGTGATCATACCATGTGTTAATTCTAAATGCTAAAACATAAAGGTATCTTATCTTTATTACCTTATCTTACTTTTCATCGAGCCTGTAGCTTATTTTGTACTTTGACCTGAGAGACTCGTATCAGTTTGAATGCAATTTGAACAGACACAATTAGCAAATCGCAAAGGCTGCAATTTTTAACTAGGCCTACTGAAATTTTCTCCACAAACAACAAAATATCAAAGTCTTATTCTGCATAAAAAACTACTAACCCTGTAGTTTATATCTGCACAAACATGTTCTCAAATGTGACTCTTGTGTCAGTTCATCTCGAGTTCTTCTGGGCGTGTTTAAAATGTGAACTTGCGAACAGAATCCTATAATTAAAACAAATTGCAAATCTGATCGTAATTGCAATGCCTGTCAGAAAAATCGAAATTAGATATTACTCCCAAATTGTTTAACCCTAAACTCTATAATTTCTTTGGGTTTTCTAACTCTGTCGTGGTGGGGCAGAGTAAACAGGCCGAGTTCACCGTAACTAACAGTTACACATGAGAACTATCACCCTCCCGTCGCCATAACGACCCACATCCGTCACTCAAACACGATCACCTGACCAAACACGATCACCTGACCAAACAGCCCGGGACGTCCCAAAGGAGGAGGGGGGGCGGGGCTTTCCCAGAGGTCAAGTCTCCAGAGGGGGGCGGTCAACCGTAGCAGATTCAATGAACTGAAAGACTCACTATACGGGTTTTTAACGGGTTAATTAATCATAATATAGGGCGAACGCTAATCATTGCGCAAAAAATGTAAGCTAGCAGATTTGTAGAGGGAAAAGCCAAAGCAAAAGTATTAAATGATGACAGATTAAGATATATAGATAGTAAAACGTTTCTTTATTTTTTTTTATTTACAAGCACTAGTCAGAGATGGGCAGAACAGCCAGAGTTCTGTTACTTTAAAGATGTACTACGCCATCTATTTATCTCCATGTCATCGTTTTGCCTGGAATGTTCCGCAGTATGGCATTATAACGTATCTATCTCCCTACAGAGACGGGTGACGTGACCTGGCCGATGTTCCAGGTCAGATCAGTGGAGAGGCGACCCCGCTCGCAACAACAATGTATGTTTTTCCAATAAAACAACCATAAAACAATAAAAAAAAACACCCAAAGGTTTAATGCTATACAGTGGAACATTCCAGGCTAAGCAATAGAATAGCAAGGAAAATGTAAATCGAAAAAAGGAGCATTTGAAAGAAAACACAAATATTCAAATCATTTAATAAAGCAAGTCTGGATAAACTGATAGAGATACAAACGGAAGGGCATTTGACACAAAACCGATGTCTAAGGAATTTTACTGTAGTCCAAAAGGAAATGACCTTGGTTGAATTTTACGTTCCTAAGTGAGTCACCACATAGTTCGCGATAGATTATATATTTTATTTACAATGGCCTAAAATTCATAATGCAGCAAACCAACACGTGAGAATGTCTAGACAACAGAGGCCACCCTCCCAGCTTCCACTTCCACTTCCTCTCTCTCCCACATCGCCACAAATATCTCGTTCGCTTATTTATGCAAAGTCACAAACGTTAAAATGCCACGTCGACCCCGCGGCCTTACTGAGGGAACAGGAAGTAGTAGACCAAGGACAGGAACGGGGCTGTGCTAACGAGGCGATATTATATTAATAACCAATATCCTTTCACTCCTTTCCCTTCTGTTTCTTTACTATTTCCTCTTTCCTCCTTCATTTAAAGGTCCGATATTACACAAAATGGACTCGTGTGAGCTTTTAGTCGTGTTATAATGCTGTTACCTCCTCAAAAACACACCTGGAGTTGTGTTTCGTTTAATTCGCACATGTTTGAGTAACTCTTTATTATAAGTCTGTCTGTTCTCCAAAGCTCAAAATGCTCTTTTCCACCTTGTGATGTCATGAAGTGGTATAGTTTTCAAGTTGACAGCTACCTTTTACTTTTAGTTCAGTAGAGATGGGCAATTTCAGGGCTGAAATTATCCCAATGATTCTAGTGAAGGTGCATGAAGTTTAAAAACACAGTGGAGCACTTCCTGTATCACCTCATAACATCACAAGGTGGAACTGAGTGTTTTCTGTCTGAGAGAAGAAATGTGCAGGGTTTGTGAGTTAAACATGTGAATGAAACAAAACACAACGTTTGTGAGTAAACATGTGAATGAAACAAAACACAACTTCAGGTCTGTTTTTGATGAGGAAACAACATTAGAACATAGATCAGAAAACAGCGTAATATGGGCCCTTTAAAGGTGCACTGTGTAACTTTTCGGGTGGGAGGTCCGTTACCATTAGTTACCTGGAATGTTTCCCTGGATGTTTTTACACTTATCCAATTGAAAATCACGCAATGTTCTTACTGTGAGCGGGTTTGGCTCTCCACAGATCTGACCTTTAACTTGACCTGGTGGTATTACCTGCTTGTCTCCACGGAGATAGACAACATTGTGGAACATTCCAGGCAAGAACATCTCAACAGACACAAGAAAGTGGACCCTACTCCAGAAAAGTCACACAGCGCACCTTTATTTACCGTGGGAAATTGCCTTAGTCGCATTAACGTCTCGGTCCGTCGTCTCTCAAGCCGTTCATATAAATGCACTCTCTCACCCGTCAATAATAATGCCGAGGTTTCGCTCCGTGAGCCAGTCAGTCACCTCTCCATATTTTCATAACACATTTATCATACTCATGCCTTCAACACATTCCTGACGTCTCCAACTTTCAGGGCAAATTCTTGGCTAAAGCAGGATTAAACAAGGTCTAACCACACACTATAAAACACGACGAAACCAGGGAACTCTGACAATAAAAAACGACTAATTACATTATATCATGACTTTACCTTATAAATATTTTAGTGTTGCAATTCGTGACACTGCAGCCAAATCAAACAAGCAAAACAACGGCTTTTGTAGATTCATATTTCTGAGTTAAAATTCTAGTCTAATTCTAATCTAGTCTAGTCAATCTGTCAGCCCAAACACAACTATATAAAGTGCACATTTTGATAATTGAGCTCCATAAATCTTTGAGAAACTTGGAGGTTTAGTCTAGCTGTCCAAACAATGCAACGCCAGCCCTTCTGCTGTGAATATGTGGCTTACACTGGCATGAAAGTGTCTGCGAGGATTTGAGCGGGACAAAAACGCGTAAACGTTGAAGCGGCACATCTTAAACGGGGGCAAAAAGTTACAAAGAGGTTTGAATTCTTGTGCGGCAGCGGTGCGGCCCGGGACAAGTCCGAACAGACGCTGTAAACGAGTGAATGGGGCAAAGGTGCAGGGGAAGGAGGTAGGAAGTAGGAAGTAGGAGACATAGGGAGGAGTCGTGGGCTAAGGAGACGGGGCAGGCTCGAGCTCGCCGGTTTCAACCACACGGCCCCTCCCGCGTGGTGCTGGGAATACCAACCCTGTGATTACCCAAAACACACGGGACTGCCTGAGTCCTGGAGAGCGGGGACACACCGATACAGCTTTTTCAGTTTCGATATTACAGCTTGAAGCGTCTGCCGATATCTGAAATCAACCGATACCAGCGTAGAGACTGAAAACAGCATTTATTTCCTTTAAACAAAAATAAAATAAGACAGAACTGATCCAAACAATTCCTGTTGATGTGGGAAAAAAGGGATTTTTGGCTGTTTTGCTTCACACAAATGGAATATATTTCGAGATCAAGCAAAATTGGATACTTTGGTGCCACTAACGCAATTTAATAATGTGGTATCGAACTTTTATTCTCACACCTGCTCACGTTTTTAATGTTTTAAATGGACTTATAAACGTATTTGTTGCGTTTGTTTTTGTTTATATTGTATTTTGAACAGGGCGCCCATGAAAAATTGATTCCAGATTGAAACTAAAACCAGTAAATCGTCTTATTACGTCAGTTTATCTGCCCAACCAGGATATCGACTGGACCGATATTTGGAAGCCGATATCTGATCCAGCTAAAGGTTCAGTATCGGTGGTTATCCCATACCAGTATCAGAGCAGTAAGTCCCTAGTCCTGGAGAGCGAGATTCCCAATCCAACTCCAACTCCACTGCTCCAGACGTTGCAGGACTTGTATTTGAACATGAACATTATTTGAATTAACACAAAATCAAATAGTTCCAAATGTTCAATGATAAACTTGGGTTTTTTAACTGAGAGGTCCACAGCCCATCAGTAAAAGCATGTGGTTTGGAGCAAAGTCCAGACTTCAGTGCTTTTGTGTTATGGCTCTGACTAAAATTGTGTATCGTCCATGTTTAGAGCCAGATTTTTAATAAGAAAAAAAAATTACAGAATTATAAATTGTAATAAATGTAGGAAACAGGCTTATAGCGTTATAACGAACAGTTGATACTTATCTAAATGGTCACATTTTTATATACGTCAAGGGGGTGAGGTGGGTTAAGTGTTTTGCCCAAGGACACAACAACAGTACTCATCTGTGGGAGCCGGAATCGCACCGCCGACCTGTGGGTCAGTCAAGTCAAAGTCAAGTCAAGTCAAATGTGTTTATAAAGCAATTTAAAAACAACCACCGCTGCCCAAAGTGCTGTACGAAGTAGACTGGACGGTTCTACCAACGATGTTTATGTCGAGAGCGGGAGTCGAACCGCCAGCCTTCGGATCAGTGGATAAACGCTCTACCAGCTGAGCCGCTGTAGCTCCGTCTAACAGAATTTGCAACCACACAAAACCGTAACCAGCATTGGTCGAGTAGCAGTCCCTCTCTTTTTATATATTGGCCCCTTTTTCAAACGGAAGGTCGCCCCTAGCAACAAAACCAACAAAATTAATTCAACCTATAAAATACTATGTGAAACCTAAACAAGAACTTCCTCCAACAATATATCTTTTCTTTAAAAACACCCAAGCTCACCCCATTTCAACAGCCACATCTGTTATCGGAGTCTACCAGCAGGGGGCAGCCTAAAATCCTTAATCAAACTTACAAAGCATAACCGTTTCCACATCATTCATACTATCAGATTATCACAGAGGATTCCCACAATGCAAGGGAAAAACCGGAGGAGTAGTTTCCGTGTAAAATAAGCAAACCATGTATTTCTGAATTCCTGCTAAACCTTTGCGAGCTCCAGGCGCTCGGACTCTGTTTAACCAACTCGACTCTCGGAAAATTTTTGCTGTGGTTTTGAGTCTAAACTTGACTTCCTATGCAGCCAGAGCAGGGAAAACTCCTAACTGCACTGGTCAGAGTGACTTTTACAACCTAAACTCGCAAAACGGAACGCAAAACGGGAAAAGAACTTTGAACCAATTAATGAATAGCTTAAATACCAATTATAACCAATAGACGAGACCGCACAATGCTTCCCGTGTCAAATTAATTTCACGCTATAATAAGGTATGTGTTTGTATAACAGAGCGCCTCAGGGCATTTCAATTATACAGCTATGATTGTAATGTTTGGTTATAAATACACAAAATAAGCAGTACATGCAGCGGAGAGGATGTTCCAGTCAAATTTCATTAAGATCAGAGCAGATAAAGTGTGTGTATATTCGGCAGTAATCCCCAAATCTGGAAATTGAAACGTTTTTTTTGGGTTCATTTCTGGAGCAAAATGTCAGAAATGTCATTGTAAACAATTGCCGTATTTTCCGGAGTATAAGTCGCACCGGAGTATAAGTCGCACCGGCCAAAAAATGCATAATAATGAAGAAAAAAACATATATTTCACATATAAATCGCATCTGAGTATAAGTCGCACCCCCGGCCAAACTATGAAAAAAACGCGACTTATAGTCCGGAAAATACGGTAATTTATTTCTTAGATTTTCAGGCGCTTTTCAAAACGCCTAAATAGTCAATCCAAGTAGCAACAACGTTCTCGGGGCAGGCTGGCAGAAGTGCGACTGCCGTTCTGTGCCATTGGCCCCGCTGACCCCCAAAAACACAAATGAATGGTTTTTCATACGAGCAGAGAAGGTAAAGTGTTATGCCCAAAGACACAGCAACAGTGCGCGACGCCTAGAGTGAGAATTAAACTGGAATCTGTCTGGTTATTGTGGGATATATTACAGGGATGTGTCAGTACGGAAAAATTTGCTGGATCTGATACTGGTTCAATATCGATATTAAATAAGACTGTTAATGTAATAAGACTATTTATTGATCATATTTAGCCCAGAAAGTCTCATAATGTTTGAATTTTGTTTTATACAAAGTTGTTGTGTGGGTGACATGAGGGATAAACAGCACATTTGGATCAGTTTTGTCTCATTTTATTTTTGTTTAAAGGAAATAACTGCTGTTTTCAGTCTCGGGTCTGGGCAGATACGTAAATCTGTCGTATCAGTATCGGTATCGTAACTAAAAAAGCTGGATCGGTGCATCCCTATTATATTATATTGCAGAAAATAGCACATCTATTGGCCTTATTCCGCCCTGCCCACTTTTTCCGTAAACGTTCCTAAAATGCGCTTTCTCTGTGGTGGCACGTTCAAACATGGAGAATTTGGGAAAAGTTTCGCCGCTAAAATCTGATATAAAGTAAAAGCAGGTTGATTTGTGTCAAAAGTTCAATGTTTACGTGCCACAACAAGCCAACACTGCCCCCTGTGTCTGGGAGGCTTTAAAACGGCTCTGTCCCTATAGAACTTATTTACTGTCAAGATCAACAGCCCCGTGCAAAATATTACAACCCAAATGACGACGGCGGCGTCACGGCAACTTCCGGAATAAGGTGATTATGATTCTTACTCCGTGTTTATGAGAACCTTTAGACAAATTATAAGCTTGGTTTAATTTTAATGTTGGAATTAGTAAAAAAAAAACAAAAATAGAAACACTATAAATGTGTTATGTGACTAATCGTGACCCCAGAATGTGGCGTCCCGGGGTCGGGATAGCGGCTCCTGTTCCACTCGGAGTACAGGAGGAATGCAGGGACGAGCCGCCGGAACAATAATGGTCTTTTAAAAAGCTGAGAGCTGCAACCTGTTTGAAAAGTGGAGATTTAGGAGGCTACAATCGCTGACCAGGGTTTAATCCCAGCTGTCTACACCACCACAGCCCCGGGACAGGGGCAGGAAGCAGAGGGACGGGCAAATACACATAAAAGTACTGCAAACTGTACTTATTTAGAGGCGAATGTACTCCAAATGATTCAAACATATCTCTGCTGTTATGAAAAATACTACTACTACTACGACAAGTACTCTTACTCTGATTTAGTAATGCTGTAAGTATTACAGGTTCTACCTACTACTTTTTGCCATTACTATCCCACTACAGTGATGAATGTAACTGCAATGTACTACAAACTACTACAGAACAACTATGAACGCTTTGACTACTACTACTACTACTACTACAACATTCTAAAATATTTATGCTAACTATTATACTACTACTACTGCTACTGCTGCTACTACTACTATACTACAACTACTACTACTACTACTACATTCTAAAATATCTATGCCCACTACTACTACTACTACTAGCACTACTACTGCTACTACTACTACATTCTAAAATATCTATGCCCACTACTACTACTACTACTAGCACTACTACTGCTACTACTACTACATTCTAAAATATCTATGCCCACTACTACTACTACTACTAGCACTACTACTGCTACTACTACTACATTCTAAAATATCTATGCCCACTACTACTACTACTACTACTACTAGCACTACTACTGCTACTACTACTACATTCTAAAATATCTATGCTAACTATTATACTACTACTACTACTACTACTACTGCTACTGCTGCTACTACAACACAACTATTACTCCCACTACTTCTTTCCTTCCTTCATTGTTAATAGTCTGTTTACTTAATGAACCAGTGCTATTACCACAACAACATCTAATCTGACTTTATTACGTCCTGAAAAGGAGCGTTTCCATTTATCATAAATATATTTCTGTGACTCACCAGAAAATCAGAGGGTCTATAGTCTAAAAGCATCGCACACGTCCCATTATCCAAAAATATGAATCCGAATCTTAGACCTTCCCCCTAAAACGCTTTGAAAACCTCATTCGAGTTCAAACGCACAGCCTCGCTCTGCCCCGGGCACAACTCACTAAACCAGCGTCTCAGAGTCAATATTAACGTATATGCGCCGTCTGCCCGTCTGACCCACGGACGGTGATGTAATGTCAGTTAAACAGGTTTTCAAATCCACCTGCTCCGGAGACACACTGCTCTGTGTCTGTGAGGCTCCGTCACACACACTCACACACACTCACAC
>KN483885.1:0-17644 GCA_000787095.1 Periophthalmodon schlosseri
GTTTTAACTCACATTTTAAAAAATCTGAAAATTCATATGTGAGTTGTTGTAACTTCCTGAGAACTATACTTTACATTTATATGAAAGAAAATCTAGCATCAAACATAACCTGACATGTAACCAGAGATTGTTAAAGGCCCTGTACCTGATTTTCCCGTGTACTTATATATATAGCAGAACATTTTAGCACATGCACTTATAAACTCATCATGGCGAATAATTAGGAATAATTAGGATGTTCGCACTCCATAAGGTAAGTGAGGAATAACTTTGGACCACTGTAAAACGTTTAAAATGAACTAGTTCTGTTTATTGTGTTTTTAAGTACAGCACATTTAAGTTCTAGCTGATCTTTAGTAGTTTTGTTGTATTTGTAAGTGTGGACACAAAAACAAAAACATACAATGGCAGCTCTCATGAGACATTTTTAGATTAAGATTAAAGATTCTATATTATGCAATTTTCAGGCTAAAAATGGAATGCCAAAGTTGCTTCGCTGCAGGAGAAGATCTGAGCTCCTGTGAGTTTTATGGGCTTTAACAACACAGAGATGCTCTTCTGCATTATCACCTAATGATGTCATGAGGTGGGCATAAATGAAACAAAACACAACTCCAGGGTACGTTTTTGACCAGGAAATATTATCTCACGGTTTAAAGTCAGTTTTGCAAGACAGGACCTTTAACAACCTGCCCTTCACAAAATTTAAAGAGCATTTAAGAGGCCACAGCAAGTGCAATTATTATAATGAATGTGTCTGCCTCTTGAGATTAAAGGCCCTGTACCCAATTTTTTCCCACGTATTTGAGCAAAATGTGTGTTGCCCCAGTACAGATATATTGTATAAGCAGCTCTGGAGGTCAAAAGAGGTCCGCTGCTGTCTGCATCTAATTAGAAAGCGTTTTATTGTCCGATAATCAGTGCACATTAGCATGTTAGTTGTTGTTGTTAGCTTTACCACCGCAGCAAAACTTCTGAAAGTTGTGAAAAGCATTTGTAAACCCATCGCAGTGAATAATTAGGATGCTCTGAATGTATAAGGTAAGTGAGGAATAACTTTGGACCACTGCAAACCATTATAAATGAACTAGTTCTGTTTTTCACGTTTTTAAGACGGTAAAAATCAGATACAGCGCCTTTAAAGTAAACTAACACTGCAAAAAGGTAATACCTGCATGTGTTCAAAAGATTCGATCTATGTCTAGATTGTGAGTGCAATTGTGTTAGTCCATAAGGGAGATATGTTTAAGCTTAAAACACTCAAAACAAAACTAAATATTTAAATCAACTGAAATGTAGCTATTGAAACTCTTTTAGAGGATCCTTTTGTGCAGTGCATGTGTCTGGAATGTATTGAAGAGCTTATGAACGTAGTGCTATGTGATAGTGGTGTGTGGTCCAGTAGTGGAGACATTGTCCATCCCGTGTCCCTTCTCTGTGTCCAATGTGTCCTCTGTGTCCCTGTCTCCACCGGTCCAGCTCCAGTCTGACAAAATAAAATACAAGTACGTCAAAGCTTGTTAAAAATGTCTTAAAACAAGTGAAATTTACTAGATCTGTGATTCAAATTTTTATTGCTTCTTATTGCAAAACAAGTGAAAATTTAAGTAAATATGATCTAGCCAAAACTATGTGAAACCAAATATTCAGTATACATACATGTCACGTATGATGTGCGTATTCATTTTTGCAGTGTGGGTTTTGACTTAAACACTAGTGAGTGAGGACTTACCGGGGCAGCTTCCATGAGTTAGTTAGGCAGGGCTCCCAGTTTGCTGAAGAGTGCACTGTAAAAACAGAGACATGTGTGAGTGAGGTGGGCAGCGCTTCTAAACTCTGCATCTAATGAAGCAAACACATGACTGGGCGTTACCTTTGCGGCACGCGGCTGCTCCTCCTCTCTTCAGCCTCGGATCTAAGTCCACTGGCTGCTGGTTCATACGGGCAATATAAGCTCAGACAATATGGTGGGAATGTTTAAGTCTAACAGAACCAGGACATGTGAAGAGATGTCATTTGGGATCATTACATGCAGAGTTTAACTGGTACAGTGGTCAGCAGGCAGCCTTAAAAACAGTACGCATGCTCCCATACGTGTCTTGCTGTAATAGCCAATAACCGATATTGTTTATAAAAATCAATGACAATAATATCAACAAAACTGAAAGGATTTACAAATATCAAAATTGAAAAAAGGTCCACTATAATGGTAAATATTGAGCAATACCCCTATTACACAGTGCACCTGTGCAGCAGCTCGTACATGTGCACTCACACATGTACGCTAGCATATGTGTGCTAGCACATGTAAGCTAGCACATATACGCTTACACATGTACACTAGCACATGTACAGTCACACATGTATGCTAACACATGTATGCTCATATATATGAGCATATGTACACTCACAGATGTATGCTAGCATGTGCACTATGGTGTATGGTACACACTAGAGTGCACACTATGGTGCATATTACACTGGACACTATGGTGTATGGTACACCAGAGTGGACACTATGGCGTACGGTAGATTACATTGGACACATTTTATCTGCAGTAAGTTCTACTGTCTCCACAAATGTTCATTCTGACATTTATGGTCCTGTACAATAGATACACATCTCCAGGAGCATTTGGATGCATTTTGTCCAATATTTTAGACCACAGTCTTTTAACCAATCAGAACCAAGCCCTCAGAGGGTGGAGTTGCCCCAAACAATTGTACAGACAGAATTTTTTGCCTCCTGCACCTCTGAAAACAGAGCTTTGAAAACAGTCAGAAACATGCCTGTTAGCATGACACAGATAGCCATAATGCTAATTTATGTAAAGCTTTCAAGTAGAAAGCGAAATTACTACATTTACCTGATCTCTTAATGCATGAAATACATATCCACAGATAGGCTATTTAAAAACTACTACGCGGGAAAGTATGTCATAGTATGTCTCCTTTAAGGCCAGCGTTTCTGCTTTTATATGGAGTTTTGTCCTCATGTTACAACACATCGTACTTTACTTTGATGACTATTGACTTTTGAACAATGTTGATTTTAGACCAGAGTCAATTATTCCGTGCAACGCTGCTAATGAGAGGCTAATTACGACTAAGCTAACTTGGCATGGTGGGGGTTCTTTAGCCTGGCTGTGTGAGAAATCAACAACAGCGTTTTAACAATGTCACCCGCCGCGCCGTTACCGTGGAGACGCCTGTAAATATCACACTGCGTAAGAAGTGATTAGGAGTAAATAGGCTTGGTATCAGCTCCCCTTGTGGCTGATACATGTCACTACAGAGTTTGAAAAATAAAGATGCAAACTACAACAATACAATCATTTTAGAACTAAACCAGGACTAAAACAAGTCTAAACCAGGACTCATCTTTACAGGTTGGATGCCAAACCAGGTTCAAATCAGGTCTAAAGCAGAACTAACCCGCTGTAGTGGATTGAATCAACCTTAAACTTACTACTGAATAAAAAATCCAAACACTCCCACTCCCTCATGGCCCTGAACCTCTCACAACCTGTGCTGGCTGGTGGTGCATTCAAACTCACCTGTAGATGAGGAAACTGGAGATGCCAAAGATGATGAGAGCCAGACCGGAGCCCACCGCCACGATCCCCAGTACAGGCAGCTGACCTGAAAGAGCAGGAGAGGGCAAACTGAGTGTCCCTGAACGCCTCATAGTCAGCACATGTGATAAACCAGGAGAATACAGCTGCACAATGGAACGCAACATTAGCGCTATTACAAAATCAGGCAATGTGATGTCAATATGGCAATTTGACAAGAAATAATGTTTAAATTATTTCTCCTTATTCTTTTTGAGATTTGACATGGTTTTACACCAGATGCCCTCCCTGTCCCTCTCAATCCTTTCTGTCTGTCAAAGTGTTGTTATGGGTCTAATCACAAAGTATATTGTGCTTGTGTCTGCTATTATAAAATCTACACCACCTGTGTATCATTATGTTATAATTTGGACATTTTAAATCGCAATATTCATCTAAAACGACTCAATAAAAGAAACAAGTTTGCTGACTTCCGCATTAGAAAATTGCGGCGCCCAATGGGAGCAGATGTCGCCGTAAATGTTATCACAACAAGCATTAGAAACTGCGGCGCCCAATGGGAGCAGATGTCGCCGTAAATGTTATCACAACAAAGCGCCACTAAATACAACTTTGAGTGAGTAAATGAGAAAGGAAACAACTATAATATGGTTAAAAGCTCTGAAAAGTTGATTTTTGAAGAATAGGTCTGCTTTAAATTATTTTTTTTAGAGAAACATTTCATTGTTTTTATGTACTTTGATATAAAAAGTAACTAGTTTAACATAGCATAAAACTGGACATAATTCAGCAGCATTTGCTTATACTGTGAAAGATAAATCCAAAACTTGCAGGGACCAAGGCCCAGGCTGACACTGGGCACGGCCTGTGTGGCTATGACATAACCTGATCTTACACAACTGTGTTATAAAACATCAGCCTTCAAATGTGAGTGTCCTCCACCCATCCATCGATCCATCTCTCTCTCTGTCCATCCATCATCCCTCTTTACACCCCTCCCTCTATCCATCCACCCAACTCTGATCTATCCATCCCTCCGTCTGTCCCTCCATCCCTCCATCCATCTATCCTTCCATCTATCTGTCTCTCGCTCTGTCTATCCCTTTATCCCCCATGCTGTTAAAACCACACATATGTCCTAGTGCAGAATGTTCAGTGTGACCCAAAATGTCTCTGTCATGCACCCCACCCATTTTTACAATACTTTACGAAGACATTATGGTTTGGAACATATCATGTCTCCCAGATTACATGATGGGCGTGACTGACAGGCAGTTTAACCAATCAGAGAAACACATGCTCAAAACAAACATGGCAGTTTATGAGTAAAAAAAGGGAAAAAAATAACTAAGGAACAGCAAGGAGTTCTGCAGAATCAACAAGTAAAGCACTAAACCACTAACACCACTACTACTGTAATACTACTACTACTACTAATACCGCTACTACTACCACTGTTACTATTACTGCTACTACCACTGTTACAATAACCACTACTACTACTTCTACTGCTACTGTGACTAGGGATACTCATACCAATATTCAGATATTTATATCTTTCTATAACTGATATTATGACTTTAAAATATACCAAAGTCCACAAATGTATATTAAGTTAGTAAAGTTCACCAATGAACTTTTCACTTTCGTAACAGCAAGAACACTCCACTCAAGGTTACCAAGCAAAGCACTAACTCTGTAAATCCCAAGCAAAAGGAGATATAGATTTTGTTTTGAATGATGATAGGAGATGTTTTCTGTATTTTATGGCACATGCTAAAGATAAGTGACAGTGGACCATTCAAAAACCCCACTGCCTTCGAACACAAATTAGGACTGACTTGCCAGGCAGCCAGAATCATCTTAACATGTGGCTCCAAACATCCCATTTATCATCAGTACAAAAGTCTGAGAGACAGAGATGAGAGCAGCTTAGTGTCCACTGTCTGATGAGAGTTCATTAAGCACTTTTCAGACATGGTTCTGGACTCAAAGGGCATTCATTTGTCTGAAGAGGAGGCGAGTGAGTCTTTAACTAGAGCTAATTATGAAATGACCACACTGTTATAACCCTCCTGCCCTCAGACCGGAGGCACAGCGGCCTGGTAAGTGCAGAATCACTTCTCTGTATGCTCTTACTGGGGGCTCCTTAAATGTTCGGCATTTCGAGGTTGGGACTTGGTTATATTTTTTTCCAAATTCTTTTAGCAAATGTTTATTTTTGACCTATAAATAATTTCACTACCAGGTTACGGTTAGGACTAGGATTATGTTTAGGAACAGTAAATTTGGTTTACTTTAAAGCTATGGGACAGGGAACGCTAGTCCTGCCCCGTAACGAAATGCCGCACATTTAGGGAGTCCCTTTTTTACAGAAGGATACCAGTCTGGTTACCACTCCCTCTGTAGCATCTCAAGCCAGGCTCAAACACAGCCGTCCAATCAGATTTGTTTATTTCTCTCACCTCAGTTGAACAGAGTTTAGAGTTTCGCTCGTTGATTCTGCAGAAATCTGCCATGTTTTTCAATCCCATGTTTTTTTTTTCTTTTTTCCTTGTGAGCAGCCATATTCGTTTTGATAAAAATGGACAATGCGTGTCTGATCTGAAATTCATCCAGACCCACATATTCGTAAAGTATTGTAGAAGTGTGTATTCTCTACATGAGTATGAGAGCCAGAGTCATTATTAGACTGCAAAGAATATGTTTGTATATAGTTAGAGAGCCACTGGCTGTCCCGTTGTAGACATGTTTGTGTCCCCATGCAGTGCCAGGGCCGTACCATCGTAGCAGGAGGGGTCGTCTGAGGAGAACACACAGGGGGGGTTGTCCAGAGGGGGTCCCCCGCTGGGCCACTGGATCTTCTCTGTCTGCGACCACACGATCTCTTTGGTGGAGCCGTTGTAGTAGGCCACTAACTGCAACACAACAATAGGAAGTGAAAGGGTTAGTAAGGAAGTAGAGCTGAACTATTTGGGAAAACTACTACTACTACTACTACGGTTACAACCACCACTATTACTACTACTACTGCTACTACCACTGTTACAACCACCACTACTACTGCACAACTACTATTACCACTGCCATTTGGGAAAAATATCTAACTGCGAGCATTACGATTGCAATTAGATTTGCGATTTATGTTTTAATAAAAGGATTCTGTTGAAAATTCAGTTGTAAATTGACAAAAATCTGAAATATGAACTGACAAACTAGAATCAACAAGAATCACATTTCGGAATATTGTAATGACCTGATATTTTGTGTTTAGTTCAGAGTTGACGACATCTTTTATTGTTCTTGTAACTGTTTATGTGTTGTCGTTAATGTGACTGCTTTTGTATAAAGATAAGTTGATGTAAAGGTTCGATTGGTCAGTTACTGGTCTGTTTTGGAGACTGGCTCTAGTGAGTTGAGACTGCTGTTGTTTTGCTCTTGTTTTGGCGTGAGTTACGGCCTACAGTAGCCCTTGTGTTCTGAAAATAAACAACCAGAAGAAATTTTGCATGTTTTTTACACCGGAACACTACGACATCTTTGTACATATCTAAATTACAGGGTTAGCGGTTTTTATGCAGAATAAGACAGTGATTGTGAAGGAAATTATGCTAGAAAATTGCAGCCTTTGCGATTTTGCTATTTCAATTTAATTACAATTAATCTTGCAGCCTCATTAAGCAACACAGGGCTGTAGAAATTATCAAAACAAAGGTAGTAGTATTTAAGCAATGTGGTCGCCCTGTTAATACAAGCATGTAGTTAAGAATGGGATTTGAGCATAGACTCATCGAGGCTAGCAGGTATAGGGGTGAATTTGGAGTCGAGTTCCACATTTGGAATTCCGTCCATGAGTATCATAGCAATCAAAGAGCCAATCCAGAGTGAGGCTGTTGAAGGTAACACCCCTTCCTGCTCGCACCGCTGGTTTAGCACGGAGTGGGCACTTAGCAATGCTGTCAATCAAACCTGTTGCTAAAGCTAATAGGAGTGAACTAGGGGAAAAGAAGGTGCCTGATTTGTCTGTTATTAATGTTCATATCTTGATTTACGGACAAAATAGTAAATAAAAACAAACACCAGGATCATGTAGCGCGGATTAATACGAACATTTAAGACCAAAATGACGAGGCTCACTGCAGAAGTTATAGGGAGAGGGGTGACAATTTTTCAATGTAAAGTGAATTGGAGTCAGAATCGATGGAACGCGGCGGCTAGAAGGTTAGCTATGTCCATTTATATATACAGTCTATGAATGTCACGATAGAAATGTTTAATACAAACGCAGTGATGATTTATGCACTTAAAAACAGAACCCTCTGCATTTTTACCTCTGACATCACAATCTGGGGAAAATTGAAACGGAGTGATTTCTGAGGCTTAGAGCAAGACAACCTTGTAAATAGGAACAATGATGCAAAATACAACTACACGTATGTATTTGATGAGCTAAAACATAGTTAAAAGCACAAAAAACTTAATTTAGCATAATATGTCTCCTTTAAAATAGCTAATACACAAAAAAATTATATCATCAAGGAGGTGAAATGACTTGACTTCAAAATCTCAAAATCTGCTCTCACAGTTTACTTAGCCCATGTATTTGAGCAAAATGTGTCTTGCCCCAGCACAGATATATTGTGTAAGCAGCTCTTGATGTCACATTGTGTCTGCATGTAATTATAAGAATCAGGAAGTGCATGGTTAGCATACCTGATGTTGTTAGCTTTACCGTGACTCTGCTCTGGTCTCTAAAAGTTGTGAAAAGCGCTTATAAACTCATCGTGGTGAATAATTTGGATCCTCTGAATGCATAAGGTAAGAGAGGAACTTTGACCACTGCAAACCGTTTAAAATTAACTAGTTATGTCTTTCACGTTTTTAAGAAGGTAAAAAAATCGGGTACAGTGAATTTAATTTACTAACAAAAATTCCAGTTACAAGAGCAATTTTCTTACTAAACTAGGGGTAGTAAAAGAAGCATTATGCAGTAAATACACCAAAGCTACTCCTGTTAGATTTAAATAGATTTCATAATTGTCTAAAACAGATGGCGTTGGGGCAGAACTTGCTAATTGCCTGAATCTCTTGCATTTATAAGACAAATTATAAGCGGATTATTGTAATGCTTTTTTTGGTGTTTTCAATTTCCTTCACATAATGATTTTGTTTTTCCATCCTGACAACAGAAGCCTTATGTCACAAGCACAGTAACCCCCTTTTGTCTGAAACCTGACCCAGGAGCAGGCTTTATTTTGGGGCTTCAGAGTTTGCGACGTCCCCCTCCGCCCTCGGCCGGTCCTGCTGGGGGTCACCCAAACGGTGCAGTGACACTGTACGGGGGAGGGAAGGGGGAGTCTGTGTGGGTGGTTAGCAGTTTAAATACCACTCCTAAAAACCACTTCATACTGACAGTGTACCTTTGGGCAAGACGCTTCACGCTCCGTGTAGGCTCATAATTGCTGCCACATTTCCCCTAGTAACAATTGAATCGTAAATCACAAATGTGGCTTTTATTACGGTAATATAAAGTCTATGGGGGCTTATGTCCCTGTGTGTCAGATGCCCTCCCTGTGTATGGGGACGTATTCTGTGGAAAAGCTGCTAACCCTGTAGATTAGACCTTTACAAACATGGGATTCTTGTATTAGTTTAGCAGTTCAAATTTCAGTTTTCTCTCAAATATTAAAGAGGGGGAATTACATTTCTATGTGGCGTTAATTATTTACACATAACATATTTAGATCAGCATCATTGTTTTGAAAACGCAGTAACATCTTTAATACGTTTCAGTTTCGTTTTTGATGCTCTGACTCCCCTCTTGCTCCTCGTGCTAAGTCACTCCTCCTTCAAAGCGACACCATAACACAATCAGCGTGCTTTCCGATAACGAAACTACTGCACATCGCATCAGCTTTGTGAAGTTGGAGTGTATTGTTTTGCTTTTGTATATTTATGGATGGATGACGTAGGCTTGTGGGCGAAGTATTGGACAGAATGTTACAGTTAACCGTAAGAAGGGTGAACGGGAAAGATCGCAAGATTACTCAAACACGTATTGGATGACATATAAAACCTCTTCAGAAATGTTTTTAATGATGGAACAACATTATAATAGCGTTATCTACTGTTCCTAGTACTTTTTTTTGGCAATTTTAGTGCAAAAAAGGTAAATTTGCAGCTTTCTGGTCAAAAACACCATAATCTAAGTTTGTGCTGCCTCCAGTGGTCTATGCAATTTTCAGTACTACATGACATCACTCAGGACTGCCCTGATTACAGTCAGGGGTTTCTGATCACAAACACCTGCGGCTGCAGATACCTGTTAGACCAATCGCACTGTCCAGACCCCGCCCCTCCTCCCCCCTCACGCTCCCCTTTAGTCCTCAAGGTACTGCCCAGTTTAGCAGCTCTATTTGTGGGCGGAGTTTATGTGTTTAGTCTCATTTACTGTTTACTTCATGTCACTTGACCCAGTATTTCTGCAAATTTATGTTACGTTCTAGTAAAGCTCCCAGATTCACTATTGTAAAAATGTATTTATCTGGGATATTTAGTGTGTTCTGCATAGTTATTTACTACTGTACTACTACTACTACTACTACTATGAATGCTGCTACTAGAGTCCACTCAGTTTGCACAAGTTAAGATAATAAGCAGGTGACACCAGCAGGCCAAGTTACAGGTCAGATCTGTGAAGAGGCGACACCCCCCCTCCTCGTTATCCCTATCTCCACGAGCCTCCTCAGCCTCTCCATCTCCTCTTCCCCAGCACCAGTCCAGCTAATAAATCCATTCTCTCTCTTCACCACATCACTGACCTCTCTACCTAAGTGCCAATCAAATTATCTGTTCAGTAAACCCATCCCTCAATGGGTCAGTTTGCGGTGGAGCTTGGACTCACCCCGTACTCTCCTGTCTCCTGATTGGTCATCGCCCACAGGTCCACGTCGATGTCCCGGGCGTTCTTCTCATCGGTCGTCACAAGCCCGGTCACTCCTAAACACACACAAATACAGTCACATGTCAGCACAATATAAAGACCGCTACACAGTCTGACTGAAGCTGTAGCCATGGCAACCATAACAAACCACGGAGGGTCAGAGCTGCTGGCGCTTTCAAAAAGATTATCTGTGGAGTTATTCAATTTCAAGAGAAGAAATGCGTGTGCCAAATAACTGAAAACGAAGGACTGGTTTGTATTCAACCAAAAAGCAGGTGGTTTTAAATGACTATCGGGGTGAAAAATCCTGATGAATTAAAGGAGCACTGTGTAACTTTCTGGTAGAGGGTTGCCACATCCTTGTCTCCATGGAGATGCTTTGTCTAGAACATATCTATGTGCATGGAGATCAGCGCTTAATGCCGACATGCCAAGTTACAGGTCAGATCTGTGGAGAGGCGACACCACTCATAGAAAGAAAGTGCATGTTTTTCAAGGAATTTTGAGCACTAAAAACGCCTCTAACTGAATAAATGCAACATATTGGGTTTAATGCCATACTGTGAAACTTTTCAGGCAAAGCAATAACATCTCTATGGAAACAACTGATTTGAGGAAAAAAATTTAAATAAAAATTGCTCAAAAGGACCCTAGGTGACCAGAGGGTTAAATACTGCTCAAAATCTGTGTGAAATCCTTTTTTTTTTTTTAATTCAGAAGTACTTTTTTAAATGGGTACTTAAATACTTTTACTTAAGTAGATGTTTTCATGTGATACTTCTATTTGAGTATTTTAGTTTAGTTCATTGATCTTTATTTCTACAGGGAGAGCTCAATGAGAGCACACAGATTCTCCTGTTCATGGGCGCCCTGTTCAAATACAGAAAAATACTAACAAAAAACAAACAGAACAAATAAGTACATAAGTCCATTTAAAACATTAAAAACAGGAGTAGCTGTGAGTATAAATGTTTGTTACCAGATTGTTAAAATGCATTTGCGGCACCAAAGTATCCAGTTTCGCAATGCATTTGCGCACCAAAGTATCCAGTTTCGCATGTCCTTGAAATATATTCCATTTTTGGGAAGCAAAACAGCCAAAAGCTTTTTTTCCCATCTCACTTTTGGTGCAGCCAACCCTTAGACTTCTGCAATCATGAGACCTTGTATTAAATGTTCCCGTATCAAAGTTCAAACAAACAAAGTGAGATTTTCAGGCAGTCCATCGTCAAAGTCCCTTATAAATACATTTTATACAGCGGTGGCCAACCTAATTTTCCATACAGTGTACAGTGATGGTTTTAAATTTATCACCTGTTATTTGTCAGGGACCATGTACAAATGCATTAATCTTACAAAAGAAAAGATGATTTGTACCAGATTTAGCTACTGCTGCTTTCCCTCTGCAGTCCAGGGCAGGTGAACACACATTAAAAACACACATTTCATTATTAGAACATTAGAAGACTTAGTTCATCATTAACATTAGCAGTAAAATACAATAAAACAACATCACCATTTCCAATACATGATGCTTTTTTTGGCTTCTGTATTAATGCAGAGAAGGTTTCGCTCTGAGGTTCGAGGGCCAGCTCCAGCTAAGATGACACTGGAACGCTCTGCCTGTGATTTTAAACTCCATTTATCTAGAATCATTTGGATAATTTCAGTCCTGGAACTGCAAGTCTCCACTAAAAAAAAGGTAAACGGTAGCTGTTAACTTAAAAACTACCACTTCATGACATTACAAGGTGGAACAAAGCATTTTGAGCTTTGTAGATGTAGCCAGACTAGTAATAAAGGGTTATAAAATGCACTATACAAATTAAGTGGATTGGATTGAAGGTTTCAGCGGTGGTCATCTGGACACTTTTTGCAATCAAGAAGTTTCGGCTCCCATCCAGAAGCCATGTTCAATTTCATGGTACTGGCTTGAGGCACTAGGATTTAACTAAGTCCAATTAACAATGTTGCAATTTTTCATGTATCTGTATTTATACAGGGAGAGCCCAATGAGAGTACCAGACTCTCTTCTTCATGAGCGCTGTGTCAATACAAACAAAACAAACAAAAACAAAATACTGACAATACAAACAAAACAAATAACTCCCTAGGTCCATTTAAAACATTAAAACCGGAGCAGGTGTGATTATTAATGTTTATCACCAGATTATTAAAGTTCATTAGTGGCACCAGTCTATTAAATTTTGCATGTCCTTGAAATGTATTCCATTTTTGTGAAGCAGAATAACCAAAAGCTGCACCACTGCTATAAACTCAATTTGACCACACGGTGTAACTTGATGATGATTATGATGATTTTCAAATGGACATGGAGCAGTTTGTACAAAAACATGATCCAAACATCTCTGTAAACAGTGCGATGGGCCGTGCCCCGTGTCAGACCTGCTAATGACTCTCTGCTTCCACTAAATGAAAACAGGATTAAAGTGATTGGTTTTCTGAATGTTCTAGATGTGTATCACCTCATCATTAACATGGTCATTACCTGATGTTTTTACATAAAACTAATGGAACTGAAATGTTAATGAGTAACGCAATTAGTATTGGATAATACTAGGTCCAGGCAGACTTCAGCCTGCTCAGATGCAGAGAGATGCAGGGTTATTCGTACACAGTGACACCCACAGGTGATACTTCCAGAGCCCTAGTGCTGAGTGCGGGTGGGTGCTTTTGTTTAACTTTTAACTTATTTATTTAAAGAGCCTATATTACAATATTTTCTGATCTATATAATGTTGGCTGAGTTTTTCTCTCAAACTGAAAACACTCCACCTTGTGATGTCATGTGGTAATACAAGAACTGCTCCAATGTGTTTTTAAACTCCGTTCTTGACATCACAAGGTGGAACGGATCATTTTGAGCCTTGGAGATGTAGACAGGATAATAATGCAGGATTACTCAAACATGTGAGAATGAAACAAAACACAACTCCTCCTTTCTGGCAGCATAGCGTAAAGGAGCAGGTGGGAATCATTGGACAACACAGTTTTCCAACCTGGAAGTTTTACGTAGAGAAGGTTTCAGCAGTAGTCATCTGGACTCTGAAAGACATTTCAACTCCCATCCAGAAGCCTTTTTCAGTTTGATGGTACTGGTTTGAGGCTTTAGGATTTATTTATATGATTCTCAGATCAGATCAAACCGAAAATGGCTTCTGGACGGGAGCTGAAACGTCTTGATTGCAAACACAGAGTGAAGACAACTATTACTGAAACCTGACTACTGCTGAAATCTTTTATTAAGTCGTTTTAGATCAATATTGTGATTTAAAATGCTCAAATTGTAACATAATGATCCACGGGTGTCATAGATTATAACTATAGCAGACACAAGCACAATAGGTCTTCTTTAAGGTGTATGTTGGACACATGGAGAAAATATCAGCAGAGCAAGAACTCTGCTTATTTCTCCAATTGATACTTTGCAGTAACATCATGCTAGGGGTGTTCTACATGAATCTCTATGGCAGAATGTTCATCAGTTACCACGATGACACATTTCCCACATTAGCAAACACGGCTAAAAAAGTTTTAGTCTGAAAACTCTACAAAACAGCACATTTTCAGGAGCCTGTGATCAATATGAGCGTTCATGGTCCTGTTTAAATGATTTTCAACATTAACTGAAAAACTGTTAATGGTAGCTAGCTTGTGACTGTATTGTTATGTGAGAGAGACTTGTTTAACAGCACAAACCAGCTCACCTGTTGTATTTCCAGCTAATTCAGTTCTTTATGGTCAGATTGTGTTAAAATAAAGCTCAGATTAAAGTCTGACAAAGCCTCAGACAGAGCGTGTTTACAGTTAGCATCACAGCCCCAGGGAATGTTGATGACATCAGCTGCAAAGTATCAATAGCTTTGAGTTGATAGCCTCTGTGCTGATACGTCATCATCATCATCCCTCGCTCCCCTCTCTCCCTCTACGGCACAGACATTTGAACACCCCCCTGTGTTCAAATGCAAAACACAGAAGTAGCTGGGATTTTAAAAGTTTCAAAAGTTTGGTCTTTTTCATGCAATGCAATTCTTTCTATTCATGACTATTCACTATTATTATTTACTATATTCTCAATGAAGACATCAAAACTGTGAATAGACACACATGGAGTGTACCAAACAAAATATTAAACTAACTCTTTTTAGATTTTAACCCCCACCCTTTGTTTTGATCACTGTTTTGCACAATCTTGGCATTCCACTAATGAATCCCGACAAGGCGCAGCTGACGGAGACTTCAACATGAAGTTCACCGAGAAAAGGCCAACGATTTGCAGCACTGTTGACAAAGCAAAGGGTGGATACGTTGAGGAATTTGAATGTAAAATATAACAAAATATTAGCCCTGGAGTGTGATATCTGAAGTAAATATAGACAATAAACGATAACACTGAACCAAATTTATGCCACTGACACAACAGCCCAAGAGCAGATTTATACCACAAAAACTATTGTCAATCTAAAATATCATGAAAAAAACATGAGTTGCAATAACACAGCAGAATGAAACAGATTTGTACTTAGTTTGCATCTGTAATGAGTCATAGAAGTTATTTATTCAACCAAAGATCGTAAAGCCAAAAAAATAACTATAGATTTCCAAGTACTACAAACAAAAACTACAAAAAAATTGTTCCACCTATCATATATTGAACGATAAGTCAATATAGTCATTATCGTGACAGGCCTACAAAATATATATAGTTGAATTATTTCATTTTTATTTCTTTGCTACATTATGCCACATATCTTGCATCATATATTTGATGTTTTCAGTGTGTATATAAAATGAAAATACTAAACATAAAAACTGAATAAGAAGGTGTGTCCACACTTTTGACTGGTAGTGTAAGTGTATATATTGCACAGAGCAGAAGACCCGGGGACAGTTACAGCACCCAGAGATCACCCGGGTACACTGTTTATAAAGGGCTTGTTAACCTTATCCTACAGTCACAAGCAAACTTTTGGTGAACTCAGGGTATTTTAGTTTGTTTACTTCTGTCAAATCTGGTTAAGTTCATACACTCTGCCTTATTAGACTGTCCTTATAGTGTTTATCCCTCTGGAGCGCTGCATTTCCTCCAGCAGTAGCACATTTCATGCTTGATTGTTCTGACAGCGGCGGCCATCTTGAACAGAAGCCACTTGAAATGAATTAGCTGTGCCATAATTGTTGCATGGGGCTTAAATGAGCTGGCAACGCTGGTCATGACAAGTCTTTGACCGTGTCCCACAGCACGCACAGCCAAACAGACATTTCCTATTACATGCTCAAATACATTTAATTGGAGTTTTGATTTAAGCGTTAGCCGTTCTATTGTTTTCATTTGAGCAAAACAACCTGTTGAATTTAAATTAAAAGATCACGCTGGCGCCGACTGCTTTACATTGTCTTGTACAAGTTCACGAAGCTGCTCTCCGAACTTGTGTAGATCATTTCCGTGCTCAAAGTGGAACTAAACACTTAATTCACTTTTTTTCACTACTAAGCTGTGTATATGGTGTTTAAATAGCGTTACCTACTGTTCATAGTCATTTTTTCGCAAACTAGGTAAATTTGCAGTTTCCTGGTAAAAAATGCCTATATCTAAGTTTGTGCTGCCTTCAGTGGCCTCTGTAATTAAATTTGATTGTTGATTCTGCAGAAATCTGTGCTGTTTCTCAGTCCTATGTTTTGTTTTTTTTTCCCTTTTTTGACATGAACAGTTCATGCATCTTTCTGATTGGTTAATCCACCTGTCAGTCACACCCTCTGGAATCAGGGAGACAGGATTGGAAAGTTTTGTCAAAGCGTGTGGTGGATTGTAAATTTTGTCAAAGCGTGTGGTTCTGGCTGCACAGGTAAGCAATTTCCAGTAGTTGGTGACATCACACAGGATTGCCCTGATTACAGCCAGGTGTTTCTGATTACAAACACCTGGCTGCAGGGGCGGAGTTTGTTGTTGATACCTGTTTGACCAATCATACTGTTCCCTTCCCCCTCACTCTCCCCTTTAGTCCTCCAGGTACTGTCCAGTTTAGCAGCTCTATTTGAAATGTGGTTTTGGGATGAGTTTAGGTGTATAGTCCCACTTTAAATTAGCCTCTCTGAACAACTAACAAACTAGTAGCACTACATTTTGTAAGAGACCATTTGGGTTATTTTGCATATACTTCATCATAATTTCATCTACACATAGTACCAAGGCTAAGGTGCACAAGAGTAATTTAACAGCCTGAACAATGAGGCTGCACGATTGGTTGAGCCGAAGTCGACTAAAGAAATTCTTGTTAGACTAAAGATATGTACGGCCGATTGATTGGTCGACTAAAAAGGGGGTGTGGCAAAAGCTCTCAAAATGATGATGTATCGCTATGTATCTGACCCAAACTGCACTCACAAGACTACACCTGCAGGGGGAGTTCATGTAAAAACTACTATTTATGCAGAAATGTATTTATATAAAGACAGATTAAACTTGTGAATTATGAGTTTAATCTGCCTTTTTACAAATAAATACCAAAAAATACTAAATCTTCAGCTAACTCACTCACTCACTCATCCTTTCTGCTGTTGTCCCATATAAATCCCTATAACTGAAATAAAATGGTTAGTCTCACAAAGAACTACAGCCCAAATATTGCGATTGTGGCTAGAGATTTAGGTATAAAAAGTAGGATTGTCTTCAGACAGAGATTTCAAACATGTCCAGGAGCATTAACATTTAAAAAACTAAAATATGAACTAAAAACTAAAAACTGAAAAAAACTAAAATATGAATTAATAAACTAATACAAGAATCCCATGCATTTCAGAACATGTTTGCAGAGGTGTAAACTACAGGTACAACTAGATTTTTTCTATAAGAAGACAAGATCATTTGTAATAGCAGAAGTCCTTCTTATTATGTAAATAACTGCAGCTTTTACGATTTAATAATTGCACAGACTCAAACTCATTTTGATTTGATTGTGACATATTATGCAGCTCTACTGGAGAATAGATGAGCTGACTTTTTGCATTTCTCAGTCACTAAGGCGGAACCGCAATCAACATCACTTCACAACTTTTATGGCAGCAATTAGCGAATCACAAAGACAGCAATTATATATGAAGTATA
>KN483886.1:9253-53562 GCA_000787095.1 Periophthalmodon schlosseri
GTAGAAGAGAAAAGAATGGCGGAACGTCGGATATAAATTCATTGTTTCTCATCACCCAGCTGGGCGGGAATGCTAGAAGTGATTGCCGGGATGGTGAGGAAGCGCACTGGGAATATTACCGCCAGAGTGGTATGTACCGCGGGTGTGAGGCAAGAGATGAGCACCCCTATTTTACCTCAATTGGCTCCACATTCATCCTTGCCAAGAAGACAATGTGTTAGAGTTACATTGCCTTTGAAACAGCCAAATGAAAATCAGATGCTTCCTCCCGAAGAATTTTGTTCAATTCAACTCAGTGTTCAAACGAGAGAGTAAAATAAGCTGGAGTCTTTTCATGTTATACCCTGTGAAGTTATCTAAAGACAACAGTGGAGATGCCACGGTACAAGACTTTAAAAATACATTCTAAAGGGTTCAAAATGAGAGCACTAAAAATAGAGGCGTCTAATAGGAAGGCAGGTTAGATTCAGAAAACAGATATTACACTGTGCAAAAGTTTTAGGCAGGGGTGGAAAATTGTTAACTAAAACTGCTGTAATAATATAATATGATACAGGACTGATTTGTTTTATGAAGATTTTAAGCAGGCTCGTTAATTGCTTAGAATAGGGATTAAATTCAATGTTCAAGTGCCTTGGCAGAGGTCTTAACTTACAAACTTTTTTTTTTTTGTTATATTTTTTCCTTCATGTTATATTTTTGCCTTCATACATTCATTGATACACATTTCTTTGTTTGTAGCCTAATCCATTCATTTGCCCATTGTGTGTATGTAAACCTGGCAGCTATCTGACATGTGCGGAGAAAAGAGAGGCTGCTGTCCCTTTAATTTTCCTGCCTCCGTATCTGGTGGAGTTAAGGGAAAGCAATTAAAACAAAGGCATATTTAACATGGGGTTAATGATTGGCTGACCCTGCAGTCAGCACAGTGACAATATCTTAATTATTGAGAAAGCTAAAGTCATTACGCCTACGAATGGCCTGAGGAGCGTCTCTATTGATCGGGATCCAGTCCTATTACAGGCCCAGCTCCGACCAATGAAGCTCCAGCATTATAGACAGGCTCTCTCTCTCCTCTCTATCCCTCACACTGTATCCACCTGTCCTCCCTTTCTTTCACCTTCTGTACATCACCATGGGAACCTTCATGTATAGGATAGTTAGGCAAGGGTTCATTTGTCTTGCTTTAAAAAACAAAACAAAAAACATATACCCAACTCTGACAAAATGCCATTTCTTTACTACTTTTTAATGCATGATCGTATTTATCATCACAATTTCTTTTAATGGTTCAAGTGGTGAAAATAAAATTCTAAATCCTACCTCAATCCATCCACAAGGGGCTGCAAGTCAGCGTGCTACCTCAGTCCCAAGCCTATGGACGAGAGGAGAAGGCTTTGTTAAATCAATGCAGAAAGAACTATGTGCTGGGGATGACCCAAAAGAATAACACATATGATATTTTGGGTAAAAAAGATAAAGTGACACTTGTGAAAAAGGTACACCAGTAAGTATAAATGAGTTTTTATATGGAACCTTTATTGGGTGCTGTTGCAAGGTACTTAGAGTGACCGTAAAGATTTGTTATCTGACATTACTTTTTACAGGCTGTGAATCTATGGCTTTGTCTCTTCTTTACAACATTACAGCAGGCCCATTGCATTAGAGGTAAAAGAGCTATTCCAAATATGTTCAAGTACTGCTAAAGAAGGTACCTCAAGTGGATAATCACCTATTAAACCAAAACAGTAAAGAATAATAATTTAAGACTGCAGTGTTCTCTCAACTAAAAAGCACTGTATTTGATTGCAGCTACCAGTACTTAAACTGCTGCTGTTTTAATCATCACTTCAATTATGCAGCAACTATAGTTCTTAGTCAGTAAAGGATCAAGCATCCACAAAATATTCCTGAATAGCTTTACTAAACATTGCTTACTACATGTTAAAACATTCTATTTGTATTGGGTATGAATATTATCCATCTTTAGCATACAAACGCACATGTAAAGAATGGTCGTTCGATATAGGTAAATATTGTTGTGTTGATTGATGGCGGTCCAGGCCCATTTATCCAGCAGCTCCTTTCCGGTGACTGCTGCGAGGCACAACCCAATTCAATCTCTAATGGGAGGCCAGTGCTCACGCAGGGTCTGTGTCCTCATGTGTGCTTTATGATAAATTTGGACAGCACACAACTTCCCCTCCACTGTCACCCACTCTCCCCTCTCCGGCCCGGCAGACGAGCAGCATGGAGAGAGGCGAGATGTAATTACCCAATCAGTGTGTGCCATCCTTATTAAAACACTACTAACAGAGCTCCATTATTGAAATACCCCCCACTGGACTCCTCTTAATTCATTAAATAAATTAGCAGCGCTGCCTTTAATAATTCATAGTACCATGTCTACGTTTTTCTCCCCCACAGCGGGTAATGAGAACAAAACCGTGACACAGAAGGCGAGACTGAGAGATGATACTCTGCACTGAGAGGCTAGTCATAAGCAGCATGGTGTGACCATCAGCTGGGACTCTTGTGCTATTAGAAATAAAACCACTATTGTGTATCTATGGTGACAATTTATTGCTGCTGCTTCCTCGTCAGCCAGTGTGGTCAGATGAGGCGTCCCAGAAGAAGTCCCTCTTTAAAAGCACATCTTGTTTGTTCTCCCTCATGGCTCGCACAACGTCTCTGGTGTCCCTCTAATTTGTGTTGCATTAATGTGCTAATGAGAATATCCTTGAGCTATAAGAAAGTACGAGCGGAAACACAAATAAAGCAGGAATCCGGTGAGGGATCCGGCTGTGTCTCCACATATCTTTAATTGACACATCTGCATCCCTGATGAAATATTCAGCCCCTCTGAAGATGGCGCAGCGACGCGTGGCCATCAGCGCAGGACGCCTCTGGTGAAGTCCACATGTGATTGTCTTATTGATGCTGGGAGATAGGCACGCTGCTATAAGGATCCTCAGATCATCCTCTTACATATGTATGAGTCTGTGTAATCATTAGGGACCTTTTATTTTTCATTACACTATTATTGTATGTGATTTACATGCTTGCTGTGAACGTCACTCAATATAAAATCTAGTAATATTTTTGTCTATACTGTCCGTATGGTGACATGCAAGAATACAAAGCATTCATTTAAGTTAATTTTATTTTTGTAATAATAATGTTATGTTTCAGTGATGCTTTTATGTGATTTACTATATATAGTATACTGTAAAATCTCTCAAATTCATTTATTGCCATCCCAAAAGCCCTTCCTGGTGTAAAATGTTACTATTCAAGTTTGGGACACTGGCTTTGTAGCAAAATTTTACAAATGCCACTGTATTTTCATACACAGCTAACTCATACCATTTATCTTTCTTATTACATAACCACATAATTAATCACACTAAGATAGTCTTAAATATATATGAATGTGTTCAGGCTTATTGAATGAGTTTTCCAGAGTACTGCAAACAGAAACAACAGTAAGTGAGAGTGTCAATTAAAACTTTACTTCACATCCCAAAGCTAAATGAAAATGTAAAAGCTTTGATGTTTTGTCACTTCTCTGTTAGCTCTATGGATCCCTGCTCCAATGATAGTCCTGTATTAAAGTGAGCAGTGTGAGCGGGTGTCTGTCTGAGGATGAGGCCCTCTCAGCCATGTCAGGGGCCGCGTCGTGGAGGGTGGCAGGCGGTCGGGGAAAATGATGATGATGAAATTAAAATTCTGCAGCCGGCAGAAGGGGCTGCCACCATTTCACTGGCGGCTGTGCGCATCGATCTGTTCCAGCATTTGACTTTCAACCATGACAAAACTGTGGGCAAATTAATTGTTCTCCAGGATATTAGGCATCAGAGTCCATTAATCCTCTCTGGAGCTCCACGCCACATGAATACTAATCGTCTTTCCAGGCAGACGGCTCATCCCCTGCACACACTCCTCCAATGGGCGGCCAGTATTTCTCTTACCCTCTCCTTACTTTGTACAAATAGTATTGCTGCAATCCTTCCGTATGTTTCACTTTAAAAAAAAAAATGACTTAAATGGATGACAAAAAGGAGTTGGCGTTAGGGCTGGGTGACCTGAAAGAAATATGAAAGAAATTATATATTTTTTTCCCCACATATTAATCTATCACAATTTTAAATTAAATATTTTTGACAATACTAATTTTTTTAACATAAACAAGGCAGATTTCCAATCACTGTCATTTAACCCAAAAATAGTCTAATGTATTCCTCCATAATCTGAACTCTGCTCTAGACTACATGCTTTTACTGACAGAACCCTGTATTTTATATGTGAGGTCCCCCTAATCTTTATATCCAACCTTACATTATCTAGTATTGGCACTAGGACAAAATAATGGTGTAACAATCAGTGTGGCATTTGAGGGAGAGAGAGAGAGAAAATAGCCCCCCATACCAATTATGTAAGATATTAACACATTAGTCAGTGCAGGACCTAATTGGACGTCCGCCCTGTGCACCATGACAACAATCACTTAGACCTGTTTATCTGGTAATTGATAGTCTCGGGCTTAAGCAGCAGAGGCATCAAAAATTCATTCTGCACTGTGCAATGTACTGGCCCTTCCTCTCAGACCACACATTGATTGCTTTTTATTTTCCTGTCTCTAACCAGGGTAATTTTGGAGTTTTGGGACGAGCCGCAGATATTGACTGTTTTGATAGATGGCCAGTGGACTGTGGCAGTAATAGTGTACGGTATCTGACATTCACTCAGGCGGGGTCACTGCTCCAGACACAATATATTCAGTGTTTGCCTATTGACAAACCATTGCAGGTATTGGCTATAGCCCATAATAAATATGCATGCTGGAGATGTGTCTTCAAGGCACAAATTATATGCTTTGAATGTATTGATGAACCAGCAGAAAGAAAGACATCATCAAAACAAAGAGAGTATCATATTTTTTCTTTAAAAATCAGTGGAACAGTACTCCATGGACAATGGTAAGTCAGTCAGAAGATGGAAACATTTACTTCAAGTGACCATTTTATATTGTACCCCTTGAACTGGTTCTAAGAACTGAAAAAGCGTAACTGACAAAATTATATCCATACGTATATCTGGTGTAGCTACAGATTCTTTGTTTTATTTCTATAACGTATGTGTATCCATTCATCATTTGTCTATACAAATGTGTTGCCATTCTTTCATTCTTATAGATGAAAGCTAATACTAACACATCAAGCACTTTGTGGACACTCAAAGACTCTTAAATGAAAATACAAAAAAGAAAAAAATATTTTGCTTTTAAACTAGCCTTTGCCTAGCAATGCCAGTCAGAGGGCATGGGCTGAACCAGGAGTCACATGTGTAGAATAAAAGTAAACAGGACATGGAGACAAACGGAGCAGGGAGCAGGGTGAGGGTGAGGAGGTAAGTGCTCGGAGCAGGCCCCTGGTGGGCACTTCTTGGCTAAATCTCCTCTTGTTCTGCGCCTGCCTCGCCTCTCCTCTCGGGCTAATTAATTGGGTTGGGGAATCAAGGCTCTCATCTTAAATCTGCTCCCTAATTGAGCAGTCCTTTCTGCCAACATTAGACAGCACAGCATGCTTCTTCCGCATGATTTGGAGCTAAACGCACTGTCACTTTATTACCCACCACATAACTTGTAATGCACGATTAGACCAATCAGATAGTGGCTACAATTAGCATGTTGCCATTTGCTGTCGCTTAGGTAAGGCCTTACTTGAAACCAAATTACAGTATTGCAGTAGATTAAAAAAATTGCATTACACATAAAACCCACACTTTATTGACAATAGTTACTGATAAGAACATAATTAATTCATCCACAAGGGAGTTGAAAGATCATTTTGGTACAGCCTTAGACACAAGTTAACAGTGAGTCGCTAAAATGTAAAAGTGAATAATTAAAGATGATAATCTTATTCCTTAATAAACATAAATTGCAGTATTAGATTACTTTATCTGAATATTTGTGAATCTGTGTGGTATGTATAAGGAGGAGTAAAAGTATGGTGTCTGCTTGGATAAATGAATTGTATAAAAGTCAGACAAGTACGAATAAATGTACTATACCCAAGCTGCAATGTTATAAAGTGGAGTTAATGATATTTTTAGCATTAGACTCAACCTCATTTATTCAGCCCAAAATACATAAAATAATCAAACAGATTGGATTTTTTTTTGCAATTTTTATTAGCATAAAGTCTAATCAACTGCTGGTCTCTCCACCAACTGAATTCTTTCCTGGAACAACGCATTTTCTTTGGCCTGCCCCTGCCACTTGTCCTGTCCAACTCCTCTGAATATGTCTTCTCCTCTCTCTCCTGGTAGACCTTCAATATTGCACCTCAGCTGTGTAATGTAACTTCACCTACACTGGTTGCAGATTGGTGGCAAATTAAAATATATAAGTAGTATTCTCCAGAGAGAATATCATCTTGTGGCGTTTGATCTTGATAAATCTCGTGGCCCGGGATCTTAACCATCCTCTTTAAAAAGGTAGAGCCAATGTCATTCAAGTTCATCGTGAAACTAACAATACCCATAGTATTTCAAAGCCAGGATAAATGTTTAACATGCTACAAATCAGCATACCTTTGGTGTACAAGTTAAAATAATTTACTCTGAGCCCTAAAGACCACATCACACTAAAGTCTTTCCACTAGAGCAGCATTTGGAAGGATAGTCAGAAAAAAAATGGCGGGTATTCACTGACAATGCAATCTGGTTCTAGTTAAAAGAAAATTCCACCCACTTCGTCTCCAGTTTCCATAGTGTTAAATGGTTGCACAAACACAAAACACTGGCAGAAATCAGTTTTACTAGTTCGGCATGTGCTTGTGAGTGACTGTCCCTCAAAAGCCTCCTCTTTGATTTTCTGTCTCTCTATGGGCCGGTGACGTCATGATTCCTCTGAGGTTTTCTGACTTACTGGGCTGAGGTTGCAAAGGTCAACCCAACCTTGAATCCATCGCTCTCCTCCCCCACTTTGCTACCGTCACTTTTAACACTACTAAATTTCAACATATGCTTCTCATAAGTTCTTCCATTCCCCAAAACTCCACTCACCTGGACAGGATTCAAAACTTGTAGACCAGAAGTACAAAAAAAAAATCACATTGCTCAATCTTTCCCTGTTAAACTTGCTTTCAGATAATAGCAGGTGTACTCTGAACATTCACCTTCTGTCGTGAACTGTTGACCAGGGAGGCGTGCCAGAGTAAAGTAATACTATATTTCACAATGATTATTTTCCAATGTGCAAAAAAATAATCTGTCAAGGAGTTGGCTTACAATGGCATCGACGCAAACATCTGGTAGAAATATGAATGTATGCAAAAAAGTCTTGCTCGTCTGTTACATCCATTACGGCTAGGAACATATTCCATACAATATGGTGAAAGCGTTATCTAACACAACCCACTGCAGAGTCTTGGTTTTGTTTTAACATAAATATCTAATCACGGCCTAAAAAAGCAAAACACTTCCTGAATCGGAAAACAGATCCTTGTGAATGGACAATAGCATCAATTTTATACAGGATTCCAGTAGTACTAGTAGTTGTACAAATCTTATTTCATATAAGACATGTTTTTGTGAGAATAGTAGCCGCTGTGATAGTAATAAAGCCAATGCAAGGTCTGTGTTTCCGACAAGAGCTATTGTGCTCTTTAACTTGAAATTGTTACCTTTAGATTTTACACTTAATTGAACATCCCATTATCAGAGACACTGGCACCACAAGTTTGCTATTTTCCAGCATCACCAATCACCGGATAGAATAACCTGATTTTAATATTGATTATTGAGGGAGCTTGATAAAAAAGAATGAATTCTGTGAGGTTTTCTTCTACTTTAGGGGGTACCATGTGAGCTTACTGCACTCCACTCTGTTATGGATACATTTGAATCTTTCTTTTGATCACCTCGCAGCCACAAGTCAAAACATAAATTGCCTTAGGCCTGACTTCTGACTCCAAAGGGACACAGTGAGCTCATAGCAGTTATTATCCTATACTCAGTCTGTGGACTTAGAGAATTACCCAGAAGCACCTGGTCCGCCCCTCCATCTTTAGCCTGGATGTGCTGGCCCACTGCAGGTCTGTGCATTAGGGCAGGGCAGCCTCGGGGTTCCACTGCCCCAGCTGTGTAAATGTTTTCAGTTGCTGTTGCGACTGGAGCGGGGTCCTTCTTTTTGATCTGCCGCCAACACAAGCCTGATCTTCGGTTGTTCTTGGCAGCTGCTGGGGACAAAAGAATGTCAGCGTGACTTTAAAAATATGATGGTTTGTAATTTGGACCGCAGAGCGAAAACTGAGCCGCTGGTACAGTTTGTGATCATCTAATTATGCCCTCCTCCTTTCTCTGATTCCACGGCAGTACCCCTCCTTTTATTTTTATCCAGGAATGAAAAAGGAAAGCTGCTTTGTTTTCCCAACTGAATCATTTTTGGGATAGGCATAATAGCCCTGTGCTTGTATTGTACATATCCCATGTATCCCTTCAGCACTTCTTCAGGGGAATTTTCATGACAACTTAAGGTACACACAACTGTTGGTGGTTTTAGAACCAGTTATTAATCTTTTACAATGTCATCATCATCACCTTTGTTCCACTGTATGTAATTTTACATCAGATGCCCTCATGAAAAATACAACTTACAGCTGTGTCTGTGCTATAGCTAAATTGTGGTACTTTTTGTGGTTGGAGCAGCCTGTCTAGAGAAAAAACAACAACAGTGACCCTCTGATTGGTGGCTAACAGCTCAACAGTCTAGTGCAGTCGTCACCTTGACCCCTTCCTGATGCAACACCCTTCATTTATTTGAGTTTGGGGCAGTCAACAAACAGCAATGGTCCCTTGGCTTGCCCTGATAGACATGCACAGGATCTAAAGCTAACATTATGCAGAAAATATATTACGTTAACTATGGATTTCTGTAATAAGTGACTTAATAAACAAACTATTATCTAGAGTGGGAGAGCTCAGACTGGCATTTGTGTTCATTTCCATGTTCTTTGCCTGGGCGTGTGAGTACGTGCCAGCTTGTCTGTGCCAGTATCAGAGGGGGGCATTTTCCTCTCTCCCACACAAGTCGATATGAAGTACTGAGCAAATCCCTAAGCTCACGGCTCAAGCATAGATGTGTCAAATATTTAACAAATGAATGAGTTTTTAATCTGGGGCTCGGGGGAATGGGGCTCCATGATAAGGTTCTCTCTTTTTTTGTTTTGTGTTCATTAGCATAATTTCTCTGGAGTACATGTGCAGATTGCGTCGGCTTTGTTTGGGATCCCCACCGAGATCTGAAATGGAGGCGAAGGAATCATAAGAAACACTGCAGTGATGTTGGAGAAAGCCTAAGTACGTGAGTAAAGGCAAGGGTTGCCAGAAACACAGGTCCTATTGTCCCTAATTGGGTTAATTAAAAGATTTGTTTTTCTTCTTTTCCTCTAATTAAATTGTTGTGTTGCCTTGTATATCCTAAAAGGCTGTGCGGACATGGTGCCAATCAGCGGAGAAGTGCAACTTCAGCTATTAAAAGGCTGGAGGAGATTACAAATGTTGGGGCACCTCTAATCACAAGGCCATTGAAAATCCACCTCAGCGGGAAACAAATTATTCATTAGGCTTGCACAGCGACTTAATGCACACTACTATTTGGGTTAGAAATAGACAGAATATACGGGTGATATTAAGTATTACACTTCCACTGTTTCTTGACTAATAACAAGTAAAATGTTGAACAAAAGTTGATGATTGTTATTCCTTATCAATTCACTTTTTGGTTTGTTTTGCTTAGTTTTATGTCAAAGGCCAGAGGTGGTAGTACTCCGTTACATTTACAAGTACACTGACTTGAGTCATTTTTAAATCAGATTGTACTTTTTAGAATAGTTTTCAGACACCATATTTTTACTTGAGTCATACATTTTATAGTGTAAAAGCACAAGTTTTGTTTGCCCTTCCCAATGTGAGGAAGGCTAAGTGACAGAAGCTTTATGTTGAGATCATTATTTATGTGTTTCTTTTCACTGCTCCTTCACATATATTTTATTTTTCTAATTTGAGCGGTTTATCCTGTGGAAATACCAGATTTTGTAATTGTTTTATGTTTTGTCCTTCCAATTAAATTAACATGAAGTCAAAAATCAGATGTAATGGCTAGTCAATTACTCTTACTTATTCTTAGTCTCACTTGAGCCATTTCTTTGGACATTTGTGTTCTTCTTTGCACTTCTACTTCAATAATATTTTGAAGTAACAATACTCTTACTTGAGTACAATTTTGGCCACCTGTGTCAGATGCTATTCCATCTATACAACTCTCTGCATTCATCAAGAAACTGCACGCAAACTAAAGGCATCCCAATAATCTGGCAAAGATTTTACTCTTGTCCGATGTGTATTATTTCTGACAGTCTGTCTGTCTGTAAAACAAAATACAGTAGGTTAAACCAACTAATAGTATGCCCTATGCTTTAACTTTATCCTTGATACAAGCAAATGCAGACTTTGTATTCCAAACAAATGATTTAAAACTGTATTAAATGAATTAGAAGTCACTGGGTTAAAGGGGCGGCAGAGTGGGCGGAGGGGGGCTGCAAAGTGAGTGACCGCAAATGCAGTCAACAAATTAAGTCAGACTTTATTTTAAGTTAGCAGCTACACCGAGAATAAGCTGGCATCTGGTGTCAGCTAGTAGACCTTTATGCAAGTCCATCTCACGCCTTAATGAGGCAATGGAAAGCAGACAGGCCAGCACCACACCACTAGAAAACTGCACTAAAAATACCAACTAGGGATATACAAGCAAATGAGTAATTTAAGAAGCACGTTTTATTCTAGTGACCCTTCCCATTCATGAGGATATACAGTGAAATCTGCATGTGGAAGTATAGAAATGTGTGTGTGCAGAGTCTTCTATAAACCTGGCAGAGTGGAGGCTGCCACAGACATCAGCACGGCATTTGCATATTCATGGCTCAATTTGCACTTGGCTATGCAAATGTATGCAAACATCGTTTCAGAACATTTCAAAAATAGAAACCAGCATTCCAAACGACGTTGTGCCTCTTAATATGCAGCCACACAAGAAAAAGGGGGGAGAAATCCAATAGGCCAAGTACACACTGACTATCTGATATGCAATGGAGAGCTGTGCTGCAATCCCCTGCAAACAGGTTGAAGCTGGATAAGCACATTGGCTGTAACGCGGCTGTATGTTGTAATGTTGTGATTACACGCTACTACATTCAATTTCACTGTGTTCAGTATTTTTCAAAATCCACAATGACTAAATAGATATAATAGGTCTACAATTTTTACCCCAAGGCATGTTTGGAAAACATTTCAATATGGACCTTAAAACATGTTTGCAAATGTATTTCAGTGGTAAATTAACATACTGCCCTGTTTTTTTTTTTGTTATCCTCAACAGTAACTCAAGGAAGTGAGGTATAAGTCATTATAAAAAGTCCTAGAAAAATGTTAACAAAAATGTTAACGTTAACCATTTATCAATTTTGGTTCATTCTTGTAAAAAGTTGAAATGCAGAATATGATTTCTGGTTAATATGTGTGGATGGAGATTAGGGCTACAATCACCAAGAGCCTAAGATATGTTGATAGAGCTGACATCTTCATTCAATTCATTTAACCATGTTCCTTAAACACTTGAACATGTTTTTGGTCACTATAAATCTCCTTTTCAGATTCCTGCAGTGTCTCTGCTTTGGCACTGAATCTGGAGGAACTTTTCAGACAGATGAATGGAAGGCAAAGAGTTGAGTCAAATCTACTTTTGCTTAAATCCTATTCATCTGCCGGGCACAGGACAGGGTAAGCTGTTCCTCTGGCACTGAGGCTGTGAGAGGGGCCGCGTCGGGCCCTACACAGCTTTATCTCCCTCCCTGTGCTCCTCGGGATAAACGGCACCACATGAAGCCATAATCCCTCACTTCACCCACTACCTTCCCTCCATACACTCCCTCCCTATACCCTCAGCACGCTGCAATGTAAATGGCAGTTATTGGCCTGTAGAGACGCTGCTTTAGCCTCAATGCGAAACAAAGTGTTCACCCAGGAGAAGCTTGTTAAACCCTTACCACAGTGTGAGGTTGCTTCTCCTGTTTTGCAAAATGTGTTAATTTTATGACACTAAAGCCTGCAGTAAAAGCAAAGCCCCGGCTAATTAAGTGCTGGAGTGAGGTGAGTGGCGAGGAGTGGGCATGCCACCACTTGAAGCGCCTTAATCATTGTTTACGAGGGAGCGCAGCAGGGTTTTGGCTCCGGCTTCTCTTCACCTTCCTCATTAGAACCTGATTTACTCCTCTCCCCCTGTTGTATTATTTTGCTCTTAACTGTGTTCACTATTCTGTCCACGACATTACAAAATGCCGTTAGCCAGCCAGACTTAATCCTGCGAGCTATAATTAGTCATATGGAGGGTCATTTGTGTAAATTGTCTCTTTTTTATTCTAAAATGACTCCTTTTGTTTGTTTTTCAGGACACAAGCAACAAATGCAGCAGAAAATAGTTTGACTCTGCTCTAAAGCATTGCATTTTCCTCCAGGAGGTTTATTTAAAGGGTGTCCCTTAATGGCGCTGCTCCTCGTAAGTGGCTACAAGCCTCATTTGGCTTTGTTGGCTGCTACAACGCGGGTGGGGGTGACTATTAAGAGGTAAGTGCATTTATTACCATTCATGGAGAGAGCAAAAATGAGGTTGTAGAGCAAAAAGTGGCACTGCCTCTTTAAGATGGGTTTAAGTGATCAAAATTTTATGCAAGGCTGCAATTGGTGGTATAATGTTGCTCTTTAAGAGTTGCCTAATGATTGCCATGTGTGGACAGTGGGTTTTGGAGGGGATTTTGTGGGGGCTCGAGCTGGGGGCTCGGGCTGGGGGCTGCAGCAGACTGGTGAGATCTGGAGGCTTGGAAAGCTGAGCAGAGAGAAGTCTCACGGAGGGGCTTGCAAAGGCCAGCCATATGAGATTACAGCATACCTCAGAAATGTGCTCGTCGGGAAAGTTTGTGTATTTTGGGAAGTGCTCCAAATTTTCCACAGACATCTTTTTATTTTTTGGGTTATCTCACTCTCCCTCTCCTTTTGCTGTCTTTGGATTTTGGACTAATTGTATGGCGTAGCGCCCGCTGAGTCAATATAAGAAAGTCTACCCCCTTCCCATTTTTTCCTCCCTCACCGCTTTTTCCAAACATTCACTGATAGTATGTGTATTTTTGAATGCTAAGGATAACATGTCTGTATATTTTTCAAGAGCACAAGTTCAGTGTTCTTTTCTTTTCTCTCTTTTTTTCTTTAATTTAAAAAGGATGACATTTTGAGGTTCCATGTTTCCAGTTTGTAGCCAGTAAAGAGCGGGTGGTAGCTGGAGTACTCCTGCTGCATGCTGCACTGGTGTGCTGAGAAAATAAACACTTGACATGAATATGTTTGATTATACTTTTGGGAAACCTCTGCTATTATTTAAGCAATTCCACTATTTATTGTTATTTAATGTCATTTATTTTTACAGCTGTTGTAAAAAATCTGTCCTGTCACCAATCACATTATTAACATGTTACAATTAGTTCACCCAAAGGATAATTTAACACACAAAAAATTAGGCTGAGGCAGTTCTTTTTTCTGGCAGATTGCAGTGCTGGCCGATCACAAGCGCACAGAGAAATGCTCAAAGCTCATGGCACGACTTTTATATCAGTGATAATTGCCTGGCTTACAGCATCTCAGCACCTTCCCTTACAGCAGATTCAGTTACATTAGTCCCATTGGAAGAACGATATGAAAGTCGTTAAGGCGTGGGAAAGCTACTGTGTAAAACATATTTAGGGTCATGCAAACTGAAAGCGTTTAGTGTCAGTATTAGTGTTGTTAAAAATTCATAGCCAGATAGTAATCTATACTGAAACTATTAAACTAGATTGAGAAGGACAAAGTTCCTGCAATATTTTTAGATTGGTTTTGACCTTTATCGAAACTAGTAAAAGACCGCAGAATATGATTGAAAAAGTAGTTCTTTTGAGTTTAAAATTACATTTTATTGTTTTAATATGTGCAACACCTTAAACTATTACAGCACTGGCAAGCACAAAAGCAAAGTTTTAATCATTATTGTAGTACTGAAATTTAAATTTTAGTATTGTAACAACACTAGCCAAAGTAACTGGCTACAATACTAAAATTTGCGTCAGGTTGTTTATTGTATTTTCAATAGTCATGAAAAATCAGTACAACTTAAATAATATAAAATGGTAATTCTCACAATAATGAATACAGTGTAATCAAGTTTTTCTTATTTTTGTCTGATGCTGGCAACAAGTTACTGTAATAGACGGAGACTGTATTGTGCGCTGTCCCTGTACAAATATCATACTGTAGATGACATAGCAGAGGTATTTATTCATTCTGCTCTGTCCCCTCTGCCACATAGATACTTATCAGCTTTTAAAAGCAGCGATTTACCCGTATCACCGATCAACAGCACCTCAGGACACATGCAGCCTCCCCACTACAAATCCCATTACTTTTATCCTTAACTAATACTGGGGCACTGCTGTCTCCTGTCAAGGACCATGGCACAAACAATTTGCTTTTTTCCTTCTATTTCACACAACCACTCACAGTCAAAGTTAGGAGGGAAGGTTAGGGTGAGCTGCCACACTTACAACTGTCAAATAGAGTTTGAAATGGTCATAAGAGTAAGAATCCTCCAGATCAACTATATGTAGGGTGAACAGAGCACATTACATGGCTTTGGCTCACACAGGGTTGTAGTGGTGCAGACTGTGCAGATAAGCACTGCAGCCTCACTTGAGCCTATCATCTCGATGCGTCAAAGCTTGTTGTGTTCGCTGTGGGCCGACTCCGCCTGCATGACCTCTCTGACCTAAGAGCATTCCTTTCGGAGGTGATTGGCAGCCCATGCAAATACTACACAACTATGACTGGCAGTGAGAGCCACTCTGTGCCCTTCCCACAATGCCCCTGGCCCCTCCCCGTCAATAGACGCTGAGCTGGCGTCATTGTCCACATACAGTGACCTCTTACCTCTCCAAAGTTAGCCCTTCCTGGGAACCACCCAGAACTTTTCTGCCTCCATATTGGAATGTGCCACACGTAGGCTTGATCTCTCTGTTTACCTCCCTCTCCTGAAGCTGTGCTGCGTTTTCTTCGACTCTATCTCGTCTGTATCGCTCTCCCCGTGGCAGTCCCAGCTGCGAACACAACATAGCGGGGGGATGTTTTTAAAGCCCTCTAAACAATATTCTATTAGCATAAATTTGGTTGTGCTTCTCTGCCTTTCTGTGGTGTCAAAGTCAGATCTTTGCTTTAAGGATTGAAAGGTAAACAGCTCTAGGTGTTGTTTGTGGGTTGGCTTCCCTTCTTGGCATGACAAGGCCTTAGGGCACACAATGCATTACAGCACTAACTGAGCTGAACCTCAGAGGGCTGGGAGGACCCCAGCCAACCTGTGTTTTCTAATGTCACACACCAGCAGTAAGCCGAGTCAATAAAATGAACAGCTGCTGATCAAAGAAGTGACAAGGAAGCTCCTGACAGTGGCATGAAATCCAGACTTACTTTAGCGTACAACACAACACATGATGCAAGCCTTTGCATACATATCGTACCCTGCAGCGCTCTACGTGAGCGATAGTCAAAGAGCTCGGAGGTATTTGGATCATTAATGGATCCAGCTCTGAACTGTGGGGCTGCACACTGTACCCTGCCTGGGAGTATTCCCTAATGGCCTCCACGGACCACAGCCTCCCAGCCAAATTTGCTATTCCTTTTGTTCATTTGCCTTTTGTTCTTTCTCTTTATATTTTTGCTTCTATTCTTTAATTACTGTTCCCACCCAGTGAGAGTCCTGTCTCAGTGGCCCCCCGTGTCCCCAGAGAAGCCCAGAGACGCGACCATGTGGCTTCTGCTGACAATGACTTGAATGGCCACGATGCCTGGGCCACCTCTCCAAGGACCGGGACACTGGGGGTAGGGGAGGCGGAGAGCAGGAGGAGAAAAGATGGAGAGAATAAAGAGGGAGCTCTGGTTCAACCCCTGTTTCTGTGCTTCTATTCTCTGGAGCTGGGGAGGAATTCTCCTTTCCCTGGGTGGTTTGGAGAAAAAATGTAGAGAAAAGAAGAGGTGATGGCTTAAATCACTGAGAATAACAGGCAGACAAATCCTCCATTTCTATTGGCACTTTCTAGGCTTGGTAATATATTGACAATGCCTGGGAGGCCAATAAGAGCTAATGAAAGAATGAATAATTTTACCAGTGTAAATGGAGCATGGGTGCACAAACTATGAGACCTGGTTAATTACAGTTAATCTAGTCAAAACACCAAAGATGGCTTTAGTATGTAAAACGATTGGTTTGGTTCGGAACCAGTTTAAGCAGGCTTCTTTAGTAAAATCATGGGGCACTTTAGATGCTGTCATGATGTCTTCAAGTGTGGTAGCATCATAGCATCATGCCGAGCACAGACACCAATGCAGAAGTGGATAATTCATCCAAGTCTAAAGGCTAATACTGTTTTAGCCATGGTAGATAAGCAGGATATCATAAAAATCCAGAGTAAAAAAAAAAAAAAAAATCACATCTTCACTTGCGAAAGATAGACAGTTGAGAACAACACCAGCCCTACCCACACAACACTCCGCCAACCTACGCTCACCACTGTCTGCCAACCGGTCCATGCTCATTCCACATGCAGCTCACCAGTTCATTTCGGTTTTAATAGAATCGCTTAAAACAATTAATTACAGTCACCTTTTCTCCCCGGCACCCTCGCGCCCACCCTTCGCAGTCTCACCCTCTCCCTCTCACACTCGCTCCCCTGCGTTGGTAGGCGGTAATAAAAAGACGTTTATTGGACGATTTTCTGGAGGCCCGTTGGTTATTAACATGTAAATTAAATCATCACAGCTGTTCCATTTTCAATCAGATGCAGTTTGAGGGAGGCGGGGCGCGTGCGAGGACCCCAGTGCACTGATTTTATTACGCACACCTTCATTAGAAGCCCTGCAGCCACGATCACCAGCACCACAACAATCAACCTCCTGACTCACACGCATCCAGCACACCACACACACCGCTCTTACGGCTAAATGTGCTTCTTAAAGGCATTTACCAACCCACATATAGCCAGCACACATAATCAACAGGAAAATTCTCTCTAAACCATCTAAATTCATATGCCTAAGCAGGAAATAACATATAAATTACTTCTGTTGTGTTCTAACAAGTTTCATAAAGAGATTGCGCAATACAGTATACTATATAGCAGTAAAATGTTTATTTGAAGAGATGAACTTTTAGTACCGGTACTGTTAAGCTATACTTCAACTCAATTTTAGTAACTAAGGGCAAATATTAAACACAATTTGATCATCTTTATGAATAATGTTGTCATCAAATCAATACACGTCATAATTGGTGCTGCTAAAACCATTGAAACACCAACAATCAAAACTTTAATTTAAGCCATTTTAGGCATTCGATTAGTAGCCATAACAACTTATTTGTAAGAGAAGCTCAAAAACAGCAGACCATAGTGAAGGTATAACTCAACACACATCATTTTAAACAGTGTAATAAAATAACTCTGGCCATTATCTACTCTATAGATCAGGGGTATTTTACCCCCATCCTAAATCAGTCATAACTGCATCATGGCACCAGGTTGATCAATACTTTTTATTTCTTTGTTCCAGTGAGTGGTCTTATGCCCCGGAGCCTCTGACCCGTACATGTAAAGCAACACGTCTTTTGAGACAATGACTCCCTTGCGATCGCTACAGAAAAGCTCATGCCTTCCATAACCGAGAGCACCCAGTCTTCTCCTGCTCCCAGAGGAGCGAGCCAAGGCAGACAGATGGCTGTAACTCATGGAAATGGTCAGAAAACGTAGCCAATGATGGACTTTACGAATGATCATTTTTCTAAGGCATATATATGTTTTAAATGCCTTGGAAATGGCCGATCCCATAAACGAACAGCGTACGAGTGGAGGGGGCAGCAGGACTTGTGCTGTGATGAGATATTGGTAAGCCTCTGCGGAAAGGTTAATGCTAGCCAGAGAATGTGCTAATGGCTTTAGTTTGACAATGGCCTGTGGGGAATGTGCGAGAAAGCTCATAGAAGCTAACTCATCACCACATAAATTGTACATTTTCAACAATTTCATTATCATCTGCGCCGTCTTACCGTGACATATATCAATTGGGACGCAGTGGATGGGCTTATTTTTCTTGCTTCTCCTCTTAACTCGCAGGCCTGAGAGGATATTGATCTTACATCCTTTCAGTGGAAGAATCACATTATTGCCAATAGAAAATAAAGTGCCTAAGCCATATGGAAATTAAAACATAGGAGGCAGCGTATGCCAAGGCACTAATGGCATTTATCTTCTCAATAAGTATAATGGATAGCTGATTACGTGGCATAAATAATGTGTGTGGCAATTATAAGTTAAATGAACAGAAAGGAAATTATTACTTTAGACTGTGATTGAATGTGGCACACTTAAAATCCTGGTTAACCAACTATAATACTCCTTTTCCACACAGTAAAGCATTAGCTATGTTAAATGGGGTGTTAAAAATCTGTTTAGGGGGAATAGCCTTGATTTCACTGCACTGATGATGGCAGTAATGTATGCTACATGTAGAGCTGCAAAACTGAAAGAAAGAAAAACAATATGATCAACATTTACTTAGATAAACAAGAAAAATGCCATATGACTATTAAATGGAGACTGTCCTAATTATGATCAAGTGAAATATGACTATTATGGTTAGTGTGTGATGTGGCTGATAACTATAGCACCCTATATCTCACCACCCTGCGACAGACATACTTGTAAGAATGAGCATCCTGATCCAGTATTCCTGATGTCTTGTGTCTGGCGAGAAAGCGTAAGTCACGGTTAACAATTAAAAAACTTTCATCTGAAGATGTAGTTCAATAAATGCCAGTATTTTAGGGGCCACAATGTATCGTATGTACCTTTTGCACTAGTGATTTTCTTTTATTTATTCTTTTGAACAATGTCAACATTTGAGCTGAGAGGGTGAAATAATAAAGCATCAAAAACTCATTACAAATACTAATTAATAACTCAAGTTTCATTTTGACAGGCCCACAGACATGCACAGAGCAAAGTAACTGATTCTTGAACCAGATAAAGAAAAAAACTATCTACACTGGTTTACAATAAACCCCTAACAGAGTAATTGTATTGTAATACAAGTAGTTTATTATAATGTGGCTTCTGCAACAGTTAATATTTAGCTAACAATACATTTGCTGAATATTATTTAGTGCTGGGTTCAGGAGACTGGCCCAGTAGAGTGAGGTGCTGTGGTCTGAGTGTTTGGCACTGAAGAGGCAGGCAGCAGCTTGGACGGTGGTGGTGAGATAATGGATTGACCTCCCATCTGCCCGCGCCGAGTGGCTGCATTATAGCAAAGCCAGTGTGAATAAAAGAAAAGATGGTTATTTTTAGTGGCCGATTGAAATGCTAAACGAAGCTGCCACCGGGCTACAAGAGCAGAGCTGTGAGGAGATAGCATCAAGGAAGCTGGAAGGAAGAAAGGGACATTTTAGGAGACTTGTGAAGGAATCATTTTATATTGCAAGCATTTACAGACCCGAGCACAGAAAGCCAGCCTAAACAATACACACTTATAAAGGGAAATGCATAATCTACATAAATTTTATACTAATCCAGATTAATTAGCATATACATTTGAATTAGGATTTAAAGGCTTTAAGGTCTATTTTGATTATGACTCCGCCTCTGATCACTCGGGAAAGGCAATATGAATTTGTATACTCTACGCTAATTCTCCCCGCTAATGGTAGTTAATGCTGATATGCAGATTTACTTAATGACTAAATGGATTTTACTTAGTTCGCCTCAGTGTGTCAAGTGTGTTTGTTTTAGTTTGGGGCTTAGACAAATATCCTCTCATTAATGCAAACAGATAAACTTTTGCAGATTTTTGGCGCTGGTCCCGTCCCTTTAAAACAACAGAAACACATCAGACATTTCCTCCTTGTTTTTATTGCTGTCTTGAGAGTCATCATCTCTTTAATTTGGCCCATTAGTCACAGGATTTAAGAGTATTAAGATCTTCCTACAGTATCTTAACCGATATTTAGGTCTAATCTACAGCGACTTTACGAGGGGGTGTTATTGTTTCAAACTGAGTGGAAATACAAAATCACAAGTCTCAGAGTCAGCTTCAAGGGTTGTTTCAAGAAGGGTATCTGAGCTAAAAGAGGAATATCAAAATAAAGGGACGGTATAGTATGTACTTGTGCTGTTGAAGACATTACTTTAGTTTGATCATGCAGAGGAGGACTAGATAAACAGATCTGTTGAATTTTGTTTGTTTGTTGAAGCAAGGGGGCAAAAAAATGAATGAAGGGAAAGTAATAATCCATGTAATATAAGGTTAAGGTTTTGTAAATCTGCTGTTAACATTTGCAAAGATAATTCATAGATCCTCCCTATCGCATCTGTTAAGAATTTTAACGTTAGGTACTTTGCAGCAGCAGTAGTGCCGGTTAATGATTCACAACGAACAGAGCCTTGATAAAGCATTTTGAATACTATACATCAAATCTTAAGCGTATGTTTTACAATTTCGCTTCATAGCTACATTTTGATTAAACTTTTATATATCTGGAGCTTCACATGGCATAAGGAATGGTTGTCAAATATTTGAAAAGAATTATAATGTACTATGGCACTTTGACAGGCGTAACCCTTAACAACCAGTTTTAATAGTTTCTAATAGTCTATGTGCGAGTAAAGAGAAAGGACCTATGAGAAATTGAAGCGCATGCCCAGCTTACACCCCCGGTCTCACCCTCGCTTACACCGGGCCCTTCCTAAGTGTCACATGCAACATTGATTGTCTGTTATATTACACTGATCAAGAGGTGATAACTTGTAATAATTGGATGTTAAATTAAGGAGCTCTCTCTTAGTTCTTGCCATCTCAATTGTAATTGTCACCGGGTGGCAGTTATGATGATATATGAGGGGTTGTGTTTTGCGCAGTAGAGCATGACCCTTATGAGTAATGCTCCTTTTTTGGCTGCTTGGCAACTCTCCATTTCTGGGCTTTGGTTGAAAGTATATTGCATGGAATATTAAAGGGAATTAGTGATGGTGTAATAGAGTGGAGGACAAGCACTGACTTAAGACTGGAAAAAAATACAAGAAGGCGAGATGTATGCCTGGATCTCAACTGCCACACGGCCTACATGTATGTTAGTGTATATTGGAGAAATAGCATGACTTCTGTCCTTGTTGTTCACCGCTAAACAGCTCTTTGGATGTGCTGTTGTCCTGTGTCAGGCTTCCAGGGCTGTTACCTGACCTAGGAGTGACAAAGCAGAGTCCTTAGCCCTTATTATGAGAACATGAGGTCATAGGCACAGCTGCATATGACAGACACCTCCTCACACTGCGACCCCTGTCACTTCTCATCCATACAACCACGCTATACTCAGAGAGGATGACAAGGACACTGCACTTACTCCAGTACAGCATGTTTGAATTCTGAAAGGGAAAAACTAGACAGAAAAGAACCCTGAAATAATTATCATACTTTTAAATAGTAATTTCGGCAGTATATAAATGATCAAAATGGCACCTGAGCCTGAAAAGAGAATGTAGACGATACTTTTTCTCTTGTTTACTTCAGCACGTGGCCAGGGAAAATTTTACTTAAGTTCTTTTAACATAAAAAGTTATAAAATACAGCCCAACAGGGAATTTCCAAAAGCCGCACTTCTGTTACTCCAACAAAATATTGTATTTACTCTTCATAATCATAACACTAGAATGAGGGCCTTGTAAATAATGAAGGGTATTGCAGGTCGATGGATCAGCCTTCTGTACTTGTACATTTACTGCACAGCCATTTTCCAACACGCTCCCAGTTTTACGATAGATTGTGAAGCCTAATACAGCAGAGAATTACCATATTCAACAGGCCCATCTCCCTGTACTCATTAACAGATAAACGATATGCCTATATTTAAAGTAGCCCACTATCACATTAGTGTCATCATGAAATGTGTGCAGACGTGGGCCTGCATGCATCTGCATACAGCTCTGCTTGTATACCACACACAAGGCTGGCCCTCACCAGAGTGAGGCGTCCTTCGTGAGCCCCTGTACGGAGCTGCGCGTGGGGCTCCCTGGTGATGTGCATCCAGCTCGCTGAGCTGACAGTGGGGGGGTGAAGCCAGCACTGGCGATTAGCATGAGCTTCCATGGGGTGCCGCAGTGGCTGCTGGGAGAGTTTTCATGGTAGGCATGGACCTGTCTCTTCGTCGAGAAGTGACAACCCCCTGTGGCATGGCGCACTCAGCTAGACGTCGATCCAGAGCACCGACTGCATGTAAATCTCAGAGTCAAACTTCACATATACTTTAGGCAACCATCACACTGTTCATCATAGTTACAATCATCTGTGACATCAGGACCATTAATTACCCTATCTCCACTACTTCATCACTGCTTCATCTCCACAAATCATACAACATCATTACCGTCAGGGGTGGGGCTGCAGCATACACTGTTAACAGTAAATATAGGAAGGACCAACATCATGGCAATCGTGTAGCATTTGTAAACTTCAAAAACATCACTAAAATTATGTGATTCACAGACAAGACCCTTCACCACAGCAAAGGGAAAAGGCCTCAACATTTGTCATTATACAACAGATTGAGTCAGAGAATCTGAGTACATGATAATATTACTCTGAACTATAACAATAAATGATTCAGAAAGTTGGGCCACACGTAAGAATTGCACAGATGACATAACCATGTTTTCTATTCTTTTTGATTTGTGGAGCAGGATTTCTTCTGCTTTCTGGTCTGTCCTTGGGGTCTGCGCATGAGACGCTTGGGTCTTTGATTGTGGCTTTGTTTTTCAATATGTTCCCTGCCACATTCCTGGTGCTCTGGTATCTGTACAAATACCACCTCATGTCCTGATCACTGATAAAACTGAAGCCAACAACATCTTGAAATGTAACATCAATTTAACAAAACCAGGGCATAGCAGTATTGAAAAGTATGAACATTTTATTATAGTGTATGTTTAAACTCTTTGTAATATTTAGTCCCATTGTACATGACACAATTATGCCCACATCTTAATTAGAATAATTGTGTTATTAATATTGTATTAGTGTGGTAATTGGACCTTTCCAGTAGAGAAAATGGAGCTCTGCCTATGGGGACAAGTGTTTAATAAAGGTTAAAAAGCAAAGCCATTTATATTCATTTCATTTACACCCATTTTCAAGTCTGCTGCTGATAAATTCAGAATTTGACTCAAGACTTGGGCAATATTTTGTTTGTCTCATTCATATCGATCCCATTGGGACACATGAAGCAATTTTGTGGCCACACTTTTCACCACTATCTCTCACTCCCACACAAGCAAACACACAAAACACGCACACACACAACACACACATCAATACATTACATGCACAACATCAGATCTGACAGCCACTCAACATTTTTTTTATTATGAGCAAAAAATTTGGGTGTTTAAAACATTTATGACTGATTAGCCGAGAACTTATCCCTTTTAAAGCCTTTCATGTATAAATCATGTGTATTTTGATTTGAAGGGGCTGCTTGTGTGTTATTGATGAGGCGCTCCACTCTAATCAATTAGTAATTGGAGCACAGCTTTTAAATAATACATTTATTAGGCCTTGTGATGTGTTTAATGGCAGCCCCTCGCAGTGCAAATACGTCTGAAGTGGTCTAATGAGTTGCTTATGGACCAGCCATGGGAAAATGGCACGTATCACTGGGTGACACAGATTCACAATATCACTTGTTTACACTAAACTGGCAAGTCGGAGAAGCTATGCATAAAAGTCCTTACAAATTCATGTTACTGTGGTTATTTTGTTGATCGCCGTGTACCACAAAATGCCTTCGACTTATGAACTTGTTTTCATTGTGTTTCTAAGACGGCTGGGTCCTCCTCAGACAGACCAATTAGTGACAGCATTAGTACCAAGCTGTGTCTAGAGACACAAACAGCGTGGCAGTAAAGAAACAATAGGCCAGTGTAATGTCATATACATTTGTTAACGAGTCTGATCAAGGTCAAGGTGAGAACAGTACTATAATATTAACAAGCTGGGCAAGAATCTCAAGGAATTTTATGTTGTTCAATGAGAAAAAGATTAAATAACTGCTAATATATACATTTTATTTGTTTTCATTATTTAACAGTTTACCTAACTGAATGTCTTAAAACAAGCATGTAGACACTGTAGCACCTGAATAATAGGTTTAATTGTGTAAAAAACAGTAGCTTCAACTTCAAAGTACACCAAGAAACAAGAGCCGAATCTTCTATTTTGTGATGTCTCCTTGGCCCCTTTCATCCCTAGTACTGTCCACTTTCTGGTTGAAACCCAACATGATTACGTTTAACCAACACTGTGGATATACCCCCGTGAGATAATTATCCTGCACATCACCGCGGCGACGGCACCTGCGAGTCCTGGGCACACCACCTGCCTGAGGACAGCCCCCTGATGAAGGCCTGGGCTGTTTAGCCAAAGTCTATATCCCCATCCAGTTTACGCACACCATCCATCATCGTCAGCCCTGTGTTTGTGGTCTGTCAGCACGCGGTGTATTAGCCCATATGAGCGCGTGTCTGTGTGCATGGGCTAGCATTGTTGAGAGCTGTTGCACTCCTGGCAGGGGTGGCTTTTAATTGGAACACCCAGTGAGTGGTATGAGTGCCGGTGTCACTGTGAAAAACTTCACCGACAGGCCCACACCGATTGGCTCATATGGCGAGCTACTGTCTCCTGAGGGGCTGCAGATTATAAAGGCATTCGCGGCTTTAAATACCCATGCATCACGTCGCAGCGGCTGACTGAGTGACTGCACGTGTACCTAGTCCCCCGCTCCCCGCCTTAAGAAGAAACTGTCAAGTATGCTCTCATTGACAAGGAGATTGTTTAAACATTAGCGTATTGTTATTTTGACTCGAGACAATCAACATGCAGAGAGCTGACAGGAGACATAGGCTGCTGACTGTATGGTTGTGGGTCCCGTGTCAATAATGCATGCATATGAATTTGTTTACCTCAATAAATCACTCAGCAGTTGCGATGGGGGTTTTATCCTGATGTGGCAAATGCTTAGTACAGGAAGTCGGGGTGCAGCACATTTTAGTGTGGCTCTCCACCACCGATACCACAGGTTATAGCCTTTCTTGCTTTTATTACAGAATCATTCTGAATCATTTTATCCACTATTATTACAGTTCCCTCACAGTGGGTTAGTTTATTCTGTTTTCCTTCTTATGTCGCATTTGAATTCAACTCCCTCCCCACTTTCTTTTGCGCAATTTATATACACATTCCCGGCATGCATCCACAAACACACACACACACACATATATAGTCCTCCCTCCACCAGCGTGGCCCTCCCCCACAAGTACAACCTAAGACACACATGCGGGTGCGCTCCATGTTTCAGCCGGAGTGCTGCCTGACAGGAACAAGTGACAGCTCCCTAATTACCTTCTCACTGTAGACGCTGACGCTGGCTGAGACGCACTGCTCATTTTCCTCTTTCTCCTTCCTCTCTCCTAACCCCCTCCTCTCCTCACCCCTATCCCATCCCTCCCTATCTTACCTACCTTCCTATTCCCTTTCTTCCAACCCACCTCCTCTCCTATCTCCCCTGTGGTGAATTATGCATGTCCAGGAACTCCCAATCTGCATTCACGCCAGCCCTGCCGAGACCCAGCACCTATATATGTTTCGTCCGTCTGTCCTTCCTCGTTCCTCCTCCCACTTTCTCTTCTGTCCTAAAGCGCTGTCACACAAACAACGGTTGATCAGAGGAGCATTTTTTCAGCATAGCAAGGTGTACTTTTTTGAATTGTCTTGTATTGTAGACCACTGAGCACAGTCAGAATAACATTTAATGCTTACAGTACTTAATATCCCCAATTATTAGGGTGTGTTCACACTTGTCCTTGTTTGGTTCTGTTTAGTTCTGATGTAGGCTTGGCATAGTCCTGTTCTAGTCTGAGTTTAATTTAGAGTGAGTGTGAATGCTGCCTCATTGCTTATAAAATAATGTAATTGCCAATTCACATTTGAACTTTGACAAAACATCAGGTAAAATCCTGAAAAGGTGCAAACAGGGAGGCTAACTTAGTAGATGCTATTTTGCTAATACAAATAGCTAACATACATACAACCAAGCTTTTGCAAATATACATAAGCAATACTAATTTATAGTGAGCACTTGATTTTTAGACATACTAGGAAGTACGTTGCTCATACCTCAATTGCTCTTTGCAGGACAAATAAACAGTAAAGCTCCAGTAGTTTTTAGTTTCACTTTAACATAGCAGAACTAAACAATAAAATAACAAGCAAGGCAGCAGTGGAGGGACCGTCATTTGTGTCATCGTGAGTACACATCAAAACATGCGTTTAATGTTTTCCTGGCGGTTTCTTGCCCGTGAAGTTGAATGGCTCTCCTAGCATGATCCGAGCGCGACTGGCCATGCAGCAGTGCTCTGAGTATGATCGGATCGTTTACATTTAAGAAATCCTGTTCAAATTGGACTAGGCAAGAAATGAATTTTCCTAGAGTGCATGTAGAGGTGGGGGGTATCTTGAAAAATGGATAATATATCAAATGTTGTTTTGGAGATATGCAATTAGTATATTGAGTATATCGTCTGTAATTAAAATCTATTAAAAATAAATTGGGATACCTCAACCTAGACAATTAAAGGAACATTTTAGCGCAACTTGACATAGTGCCATAATATAATCTGAAGACTGACATTGGGATAAGCCTAAAAAATATCAAGACCATAATTTTTACATAATTTTTTATTTTTTCAATATTGCTCACCCCTACGTGCATGTGAACAGTGGCTGTCTGTAAAGTTGGCCAGATGGGAGTTTTCTTCTCCAATAGTGTCCAGGCTGGACTGAAGGAGGGTGAAGGCCCAGGGCGGCACCAGGGTATCTCCAGAGAGCGATAACATTCAACTGCCGCCCCAGAACACCGAGCCACCCCTGCACCACCCTCCACGCGTGGTGGGTGTCAGCGCACAGGCCCAGATTGCATTTCCAGTTGACGTCTGCTGGCCCCACAGGCATGTTTTGTTCTAATAGAAAATGCACAGCTCACAAATACACACATGTCCACACTTTTCGCAGTGTGATTGTCCACTGGGAACCCGCGCACACAACAGCAGGGCTATCTAATCATGAGAATAGGAAGCGGATATGGGAGGAGAGTTTGCTAAAGATTTATAGAAAAGAGAGAGACAAGGAGAGCAGGGCTGGTGACAGAGAGTAGAGGTAGAACCATGAGCAACAGTACAAGAGGGGTGAGGTGGAATGGTGTTGGTGCCAGGTGGGCAGCTGATGCAGAGCCACTGACATGTGTCACTCAGAGGAGGCACAGGGGCTAGTTAGACAAACCATCCAACACAGCCCCTGTCACCACTCTGTCACTGACTGGAAATGTTCAAAATCATATTGTTTTCTTGCAGGAAGTTAGGTATATATAGTTGGGTTATTACGATATCAAATGCAAATGTATTATTTTCAATAGAAGATTAAATGAGAAAACACTGTCCCTGCCACAGTCTCCACATTCAGCAGCGAAGCGTGTCGTTATTTGGTTTTTCACCCACATGGTCCTACCTGAATCAGATGGGACACCACTTGTCAATCACCAAACTAGACAGAGGATTTTGATAAGACTGCTAAGATGAGTTTGATAAGACACAGATTAAATGTACCGCAAGGGGATGAAACACACAAATCGCAGCTGTCCTGCAAAGTCATGTATAGTCCACAATTTACAGCATCAGTTACACACAAATAACATAATGGTGTCTGAATAGTATTAATAGTTACTAGCAGCATGCACACCCCCATGACCCAGTGTATGTGCAAGCAGGATGGAAGGAAGAAAATCAATACAATTTAAAAATACACAAAACTTATGTTCTTTGGTCATAAAACTCTTCACTCCACGTGATTCTGCAGAGTAATTTATAATATGGTTGTGTATCAGAAGATATTTTTTGTGTTTACATGAGAATAATAAATGTTATTAGAAGTATGAGTAACAAAATATCTACTCTTTTACAGTAATGTGGGCGAGACAAGCGTATTCTCATTTTCATTAGCACATCACAGTGGTCTCCAAATATAAGACCACTGTTGACTGGTATCTTGTACACAGTAGAGGAGTCCATCTAAGTGACCAGCAGAGGGTCTCCCTGTCCATCCTTCAGAGGGGCTCATTTGAGAGCTCGCTCTTAAGGGCCATTGAGGTCCTGTTGGTATGTGAGAGACGAGAGAGAGAGAGACAGAAGAGAAAGAGAGGGGGAGAGCTCAGAGGAGGGCGGGTCAAACACAAACTGCCTCTGGAGTGGCTGTAATGGCTTTTCGGGGTAAATGAAGATGCAGGGAGATGTTTGGGGTTGCCTCTACACCGGGCTGACCCTTATTCACACGGGTCGTCAGTGGATCCTCACCAGCGCGCACTCGTCACAATAGTTTCTCCTCCCAATCAGCTCCACACTGCCGTTTTATCTGACCACTGCTACCCATGATTTATTACCCCACCACTGCCACTGGGGCTGAGTATCATCAGAACTGTGCTACTACAAGGCCCCAGTCTCTCACCCAGACCCCGGGTTACAATGTGGCTGTTGGCAGCAGGCTAACAGGCTACAAGCTAATACAGCGGGAACCAACAAGAGTCATTGTCACATCTTGACACTGCAGGTTTAAAGAATGATAGAATAACAATTTAAAAGCATTTAAAAGCAACCATGTGCTTATTCCACATACAATATAAGTACTTTGACAATGTTGGTATGTGTTATCAGTAGAATTTATTAATATAAATTCAGATTTTCTAGGAAGGCAGAAAAGACCTTGAGCTATTGTTTTATATGAATAAGGCTGTTTTGTGTAAGATTTGTATACAGTGACTGAAAACACACACTACATTTTCTCAGGTTCATACTTGTCTTCACTTGGACTTGTTCGCTTCACGCCATTTTTTGGTTAGCGTATTATTGTGCCGGAACAAATCATCTGTGATGCCTGAAATTGCAGCATGAAATAAAATGACTGGTGCGGGGAGGGGGAAGAGGGGAAAATGAAGGAGGACTTAAGCACGGGTGAAGAAGCGTTACAGTGTTGCTAATTACTGCCTCATTAGCGGCGCTGCTTAGCCATGTGGACAATAGCGGCAGAACAGCTGATAAAAACACATGCAGAAGCTACAGCTGAAAGAACAGTGCACAGTTTTACATCTTCATCGACTGCAGCTTCAACTTCAACATCCAAAACACGAGGGAAGAGGAAGTAATTAAAGCAGTTAATACAGAGTGGGGACTTGATGCCTTCAGTAGACTATACCTTAAATTTGAATTAACTGGAGCTGCCAGCAAACACTGATATCTTGACTGTCTCAATTTAAATTATTGATTGCATATTTTTAAATTTTCCTCTGTTTTTTTACCCTGCGATGCAACACTGTAATTTCCCCACTGTTGGACAAATAAAGGTTCTCTCACAGTGTCGTATTTACATGATATCAAGTATATAGATAATTTCATAATGATTGTAATAATTTAGAACAAAAGTGACATATGCTCCAACTGTCCCCAGACTGAAGAATATCTGAGGAGAGACAAGACTGTTTATATAACCTATTTCAGTGATAAAAAAACAAAAAAACATATTGAATACATGTATGCTTAGGGAGTGTACAAACTATATACATAGAGATGATGCAAAACCTCTTAAAGACGTAAAGGATCTGGGTCTACACCATGTTATCCAAGAACTTCATGGTAAACTATGATAGCAGATGATTTGCTGTTGTATTCTCAGGCGGTGAACACCAAAACAAAAACCAAAGTAAACACAGAGGTAATTCAGAAAAATAAACTGTAGAATTAGTGGGTTGTAGTTTTTGTGTAATAAAAACAAACACGAGCCTTCTCCACTCCTCCCAGCCCCCAGGCGTCCAGATGTTGCCGTCAGCCCTGTTGTGTGGAGGCGCTGCTATGTAGAGCTGCCTCGAGTGATGACAATAAACACCTCCGCCATAACCTGGGCCCTGCATTTGCATGTTCACCAGGCTCTAATGCGAAAGGAAAGTATGCAAATGTATGCAAAACGAAATCCATCTCCTAATGACATGAGACGATTAAACAATTTTTATGCTTAAATATTCTGTTTAATGAAATCAAACGGAGCCCACGCGCTGCGACAAATTTGCAGAGGCACGGGCAAAATTAGAGGATATGAAAAAAACAGGGGGAGGAGCGGGAGGGTGGAAGTGCCTGTGGTTGGTATGCATGACAGCTTTTTAAAGTGTCCCAAGCCTGAAAAAAAGCACAAGCTTGAATTTAAATAAGATTTCTATAACAATTATAAAATCTGTCACTTTCCCTTTTTATGCACCCACTCACTTGGTAAAATGAACAGTGGGCGATAGAACAAGAACAACACGTACTTTAACAATGTTTGAAAATACTATATCTATACATGCTATAATGTGCTTTGGGGAAAATAGGATTTAAGCAAAATAATCTGTTACTTTTACATTTTGGTGAAAAATATGTGAAATCTGGAAGGCTAAAATATTGCATTATTCTTGGTCAGCGATGAGACAGACATGCTTTGTGCATCATTCAATTGACTGAAAGAGGACGTGTCGTGGCTCTGGCAAAAGCTCACAATTTTATTAGGATGTTCTCGAGAAAGCAAACTAAAACATCTATCTAGGGGCTATACAGAGAAGTAGTAAACAGCATCTTTATAAGTAAAAAAGCGGATTAAACTACCCAGTTATTCCCAAAACTCCAGCCAGCTCACTCTATGCATTCTCCCATCTGCAGTGGTCCACATAAATCCTTATAATCCAACCTAAATATTTAGTTGACTAATACAAAAATGTGTTGACTAAGACAACATCACTGATTGACTACAAAACTCAAGGACTACAGCCTTAAATTGTTTGTTCTTTAGAGCACAGGGCTGCTCATAAGTGTGATGTGTAAAAGAATGTAGTCCAACTATCACAAGTGAACTTACTAGCACTGACTTTACTATGTTAAGTCCACACTTAATATTAGATTTCATTTCGTGGCTGGGGGATAATGAACAGTAGCTGTGTTAACACACAGGTTAACAAATAGGAAAATAAGATGATGTGCTCGTGGAAGTCAGCGCCTAAAGACATGATTGCCCAGGAGCAGAATCCATAATGAAGGAGACACAAGTGTGATTAAAGTTGGGAGCGGAGGCAGAGAGGAAGAGATAGAGTAATATGCGACTGCTTAATTGTGGCTTTGCAGGGAGCTGGTGACTAATGGCCTTTCCACTGAGCTGTTCAAGCCACGAGCTGCGCATTAATATAAAGGGGCTTATTATTATGTTTTAGCTTCAGACCTGATTAATCACTCAGATTTACTTTCACCGCATACATATATAGTGAGCAGTGCAGCGGTGAGGCAGCCATCAAACCCAGGATATAGGTGCGCGCTCCTTCTTTGAAATGGTAATGTAGGACAAGATATACTCTTCGTGGTCAAAGGAGGGTAGACTGACAAATGCAGGCGATTCTTGCAGGTAGAGAATCACAAGCTATAATCATGGCTGTCAAGCAGAAAATGAGTGTGGTTACACTGTGTTTGACCTCTTCTTTAAAAGACGTACAGTTGATCATCCGCTACTCTCTCTAGGATCAAGATTCAAACTGAAATTTGTGAGGCACTGATAATAACCATTAGATTAGATTATAGCAAAGCAAATAAAGCAACATTATTTACACCAACATTTTTGCACATTATACAATCCACTGTACTGCCTCAGGCCTTGCAAAAGTTATAGCTTACAACATGTATATATGTTGAGGAATGTAAATAAAATTAACGGGACACTATTGTAAAAGAACTATTTGTCAGTACCAAGCTAGGATAAAGAAGACCAAGGCAAAATCATTAAGACACTAGGAGAAGAGAGATTTAAGGAACTCATTCTGGGTTCTGTGCTGTGGTCACAGTAAAGAAGTAACCAGACTAGGCCACAACTTAATGTCAAGAGAGAAGCTGTTAGTTAGCATCTCCCTGTTACCACTGTCCTGAGCAGGGGAGGCTGCAGTCGGACCCCAAGGCTGGGAGGGATTTCTTTGCTCTGATGCTTTGTTGCCTCCTAATCCTGTTGGCTTATATATGATCCCCGCCTTCCCTCTGACAGTGGGCTAATAGAGGAATGGGCACAAGCCACGCTCCTCTCTCCAAACAGCCAGAAGAGCCTGCTGCAGTGTATGTGTGTGTAAACTGTTGATTACTGCTACTACAGATGTTCAAGTGGACACACAGACAGACAGAGAAGAGGGAGTCCCAACACGCACCACAGTAAATGCACAAACACACAGTTAGGAGCAAGCGGTGGAGGGGGAGAGAAGCCGAGCTTGTTGTAGCGCATCGATCGATTTCAAGCTCCCCAAACAAGATCCTGGACTCATGCACCTCAGAGCTCCTGATGATGCACTGGTGAAGACGCCGCTGTAGGTGGGGGGGGTGTGTGACTTAAGGTGGACGGGGGATTTAAGGCGGCTGTTAAACTGGCTCATAGGACAAGCTGTAATGTCAGAGTGCAGACAGCACAGTCAGCCTCTGTGCATGTATTTAAAGCGTCGATATAGGTGTATAGGTATCGTTATTAATAAAGGTTTAATTGGTTGTATACATTTGTTCAACTTGTTTTTAAACAATGGGGAGGACAATTACTGGTGGTCACCATTGTTTCTGTTAATAAAAAAAAAACATTACTTGATGTTAATATGCAAAAAATGCAACTGGAAAAAGATTGTGGATGTGTGTCTGGAAAGTGGTTTAACCTTATGGAAAACATGATGATACAAACATAGAACTATTACTATTATATGCATTAACACCTTCCGCAATAGCACAGTCCAAGAGCCCCCAATGACCAGGTAGTAAACGCACTTCTGGGCCAGTCTGAGATTTATGCCCAAATCTGTTTATTTGTCTGCTGTGTCTTTCTACTCGGAAAACATCTGGATACACATGTTAATGTCTGGGATTTGGGGTTGGGTGCAAAAGGAGTGAAAAGAGGTGGAGAAGTGGATTATTAACCCTTAACACAGCGCTTGATGTGGTTTGCTAAAATTATGGCGCGGGGGATTTATGTGATCCCCATAATCCCACGGGCCTTGATGCTTCAAATCCATTGTCATGCTTCACTTTTATAGAGGGAAAATTTCCATGACTTCAGCTTCAGACTTAGATTACGTTGTGCATAACCACAATCGCACACACAGAGCTGAGCTGCCACCCATTCAACATTCCTGTGTGAAGAACGCGCATCACATTTCACAGGCACTGCTTTCATCCTAATACACTCTTCATTTGTGGTTTGTGTGCTTATATCAGCTGCCTGATTACATGTAATGCCCATGTGCGCATTGTCCAAGGAATATTTTTACAAAGAAAAGGAAACAGTGCTGTTACTAATATATGAATGTCTTTAGTTTGAAGGTTTCACTCAGAAAAGTTATTAAAGTTAAGTGAAAGTCATTAATATGCAGGTACAGGTGAGATGTTGTGAAACTGTAACTTCCCTCCAGTTTGAATAACTGGGTTAGTGATATTCTTTTTTCATACTTTGAGCATGTAACAATTTCCCATTACATTTGCATGAACATATGTGTGGTGTCTTTGAGATGAATTTCTGTGAATGTCAGGATGTTAATTGGGTCTGTGTGTTTGGGGTTCATTTTGTGCACACTCTTTTGTCTATGTATTCTGTCTGTACATGTCTGGTGCCTCTAACACAATGTGAGCCTCCATCACCCTCCTCACAGCTGGGGGTAAATGTGACTTGCGAAGTCATTCTTATTGTTTTATTTTCTTCTAAGTGGAAACTGTTAAAGACATACAGCCTCTTTCCTCTTCTCTCTCTGTTCTGTCTTTCCCTGTGGCATAATTCCCTCCAAAACTCCAGTTTCTCTCAATCTCTTTTTCTGCTCTTTTCCCTCTCCCTGCGCTGCTGGACGTTCATTTAATCCACATAAGCAGCTGGAAAGATAAATATTCCTTAGTGGAGTATGGGGCCCCTGCCTCTGCAGACACGCAGACCGGAGATCAGGGAATAGGCTTCCTCTGAACAGTCAGGATGAACCCATGCCAATAAGAGTTCAATACCTGGCTAATATAGCAATAGTGACTAAATGCATATAAAAAGTACACATGCATGTGTAGGCTGCATTTAGGCGTTCTTCATCTGACATGTATCCAAACTTTCCAGAGAAAATTTGCCTGATTCTCATTAAAGTAAAAGCCTGGCCTGATTCCTGAGGCTGACTCATGGTTTCTGTTTGGAGAGGCTGGGTCCATCGCAGCACAGTCCAGACTCAAACACTGTTTACTCAGCCTCTCGGAGCAGACCAGAGCAGAGGCCACAGTTTCACACCTCTCCCTTTCCAAAGAAAACCTTGTGCACAGCCCCTCACCTGTAGGTGCCTCATATAGTGACATACAGCCTTTTGTTACCTATGCTGAGCTGCAGGTAGCGGTGAAGCTTAACAATTTATATAAAGTTCTAATGAAAACTGTTGTAGTTATAATAACAATAGTAAATAACAACAACTACTACTACTACTACTACTACTACTACTACTACTACTACTACTACTACTACTACTACTACTACTATTATTATTATTATTCACTTGCATTTGAATAATCAAAAATGGTGATAATTATAACACAGACACATACAGCCTGCTGGGATGTCCTTTATCAATATTTTACTTTGGTCATTTATGGTAGTAACAATAATATAAACATAATAATTATAAATTGCTGAAGCCTATTAAAAGCCTATTCATTTAAATGCCACCTTATGAGAAAAACTGTATACAGTTCCACAGTTTTAGGTCTGATTATGTTATGAAAACACAGTTACCTCGCACAACGGCTTTGTTGTAAAGAAAAATATCCCTGAAAATAAACGCCACCACAGCACAGGCGCAATGGAAAATATCATTCAAAAGCTTCTATTGAGAGTGAAAAGGCTTTGCATATATGTATGTAATAATTACATTCTGTATATCTTTGAAAATCCCATTTCCATCAGTGGTAATTCTACTGCACAGGAGTAATGAGTGTATTATGGAGTTATGACAGGCCCAGCCTCCTCCCTGTCCCCTCCCCTGTCACACTGCCCCACCTCCAGCAGCCAGCGCTCCACAATCACAAGAGGCTGAAGAAGACTTATCAAATCCCTTTATTATAGAAAGAGGAAGACCACAATGTGTCTGAGAAGAATATAAACACCTGGTAAAAGCATATTTTGTTCATTTTCAACAAGAAATAATAAATCAGGTGTTTTAATAATAATAATAATAATAATAATAATGACAATAATGACAATAATGACAATAATAATAATAATAATAATAATGTCTCAGATATTTTGTATTAAACTATAACATACACAGATTATTATTTCACATTTTGCCATACTAATAATAATAAAATCTAAAATAAATGATTCAATACAAACGGGTCCACCGTCCTCTTAAAAACTGCTGCTTCACTGTGGCAAGTGGATTTAAATGGAGGTATTTTAATTGTTGAAAATGGCTATGTAACATATTTGAACGTTTCATGCATGACCATAATTTGTTTGTTTTTTGTTTTATTTTTTTTTGTTAATTGCAAGTATGTTTAGAGCAGTGGGCAGAGATGGGGGGTTAGATAAAAAAATGTAATTTTCACAGCATTCAAGTCTCAAATGTAAGACAATGAAGACAATGCATGATTACACAAACATGCATGAATCAATCAAAAAACAACTTTGAGTCATCCAGTGATATACAGAACACCATTAACATTGTGAAAACCTCAAAAGAGTTTATTTTATATAATATGTCCACTTCAAATGACAGAACTGATATGAGCTCTCCTTCAAACAAAACCAACATATGTCTCCACATTTCTGTATAGCTTTAATGCAAATGCACAGTCTCAGGTAAATGCACAAGGAGGGGGCTGACTAAAGGGCCATATAAATGACTAGACTAGTGATGGAGTGAAGACATTATTGAGCTGGGAAATGAAGAAATGTATGAGCGGGTGGACAGGACGGGAGTAACTCTGCTTAGAGAGCTCACACACTCCGGCCATTGGAACAAACAGCTGTAAGTGCAGCAGTGTTCAGTTGGAGACATGGGAAAAGCCCCATCAGCCTTATGAATGAGCGCATTCTGCCCTCACTGGCTCTTATTAAAATCAATTAATGTTGGCCAGGGAGGCCCCAATAAAAGCTGACTTGTTGGGCTCTAGGGGTCTTTTGCGACACGTTGCTTTTCTGGATCACTTGTGCCATATGGAACCTCCCTCTCGTGGCACATAACTCACTTTTATGAGGCCTTCATTGGCTAATGATGGAAGAGTGCATGAGCGGTGAGCAGGGGAGTGTTCCCGCCCCATAACTGTCACCTCCTGTTGTCAGGCCTGTGTCACTCACATCAGCCATAGACTCAATGGCCTTGACAACAAAACAGCACACTTTTATTTAACATTTCTTTATTTAACATTTTAACAACTCGAGCATGACATTCCCTTGAATGATATTTTTTTATATAGAATTTCAAATCAAGATTCAAGTTATGTCTGTCTAAAAAGTTTTTAGCCCAGTCTGGTATGAAATCACAGATTATTTTTACATCCAGATGTTCCATATGATACTGCTACCACATTCATTCATGTCATTTGGTCAGTTGAATTACATAAATGTGAGAGAGAAGCCTGTCTTTCTCAAACTATAGGGGCATCCTCTGACCTGTGCCCATGAATATGGGCCGAGAGTTATTTAAATGCACGCTGAACTGTATAGACTCCACTGGCTCAGTGACAACAGGGCAGTACATGCATCAGGGCCTGACTGTTTCTGTCATAAATATTGGACGGGTTTAACTGCTTCCTCTCAGAAGTGTTACTGCGCCCCTTGGTTTCAGTTGCATTCACAGTTGCACCTCTGTTACACACAAACACATGGTAAACATGCTCAGTTAGCAGTTTCTCTGGGATCACTAACAAGGCAGCACACTCCCCTCAGAGACAAGTTTAGCTGACCCATCAATTACTGCTCCCTGGGAGAAGGTAATAGGATAATAATTATAATGATGACACGACATTAGGATAACGGTACAATCAGGAAGTGTAAAATGGCTGTGTCCTCTGTGCTGAGCGTTTATGTGTCAGCAGATGGAGGCCAGGGATACATTTACAAGAGTTTTGGTCTCATACACTGTAGGTGAACAGGTGACTGAGATGTGCCCTTTAAAGATTGTGGGTCTTTAATGTTCATTTTAAACGATTTACTGAATGCCATTGACCATTCAGTAAAAAAAATTATGAGAGCTTAAAATGTCCTATTAAAACACATATTTACATTAAATCACCCAGAAGTGATAAAGACTTTATTTCTATACGTCTCACCTGACTTGACTTATACAAAATCAAAGAACAGCAAATGGGACTTTTAGCACTTGAATACGTTTGAATTACTGATGGAACACAATTACTCTCAGTAATGTTTAAATAGCAAATGTGCATTTCCTAAACCTAAAAGAATTAGACATGCAAAAAATCTCATTAGGATTCAGCCCGAGCAAACTTACTGTAGCTGCTGGACTGGGGCACCGAATCCTCATCACTATGTGGCAAATGCAGCGTTTCCTATTTCTTGTTAATTCCCTTCCTAAAGCCTCCTATTTCTTGCACTGCTCCTAATCTGGCTCTAAAGGTCAGTTTAGCATAATGACATCATAGAGACGAGCATGGGCAAACCCAGATTACCAAATCGCACTCTAATATGGCTTTTCACATGAAACAGCATTAAATGACATTACTGCGTGCACATTCACTGCAGCTTTAGCGCGGACTGGACCCCCTTTAGCCCTTTTTGTATTTTTAATGAGGTGACAGTGAGAGGCAAGATTGGACTGGGATGGACTTACAACATGTTGAGCTGGGATCAGATAGAGCTAGCCTATATATGTAATATTCCATCAGCGCCCATATAAGAAGGGGTTAACCTCTTCAGCGTGACTGACATTTTTAGAGCACAACCACTGCAGGCGTCATATAAGGGGACTTTGACCATTGGTGGTAGAGAATTACCATTAAAGGAGCTGTACACTGTTTCTTTCATGTAATAAAGTAGTTTTTTTCCCCATGCATGTACATGTACATGTATTATAAAAGCAGCTTTCAGGGTCAAAATAAGACCTCTGTATACTGTCTGGTACTAGGTCTGTTACTTAAATTTTGCATACACTGAGTTGAACTATTTGCAATTGCTTCTATTTAATGAAATAAATAATGAAAAAGGTGAACAGAATCAATAACGTCAATAAACTGTATCAGTTCTCAATGATTGTTGAAATGTATGACTAACATTGTAATACATGGTCTACACGCTGATTATTCAAACTTGCTAAGATGAAATGCCTTGAAGAACCACTTGTCTGAAAAGATTTTCATCTTAAAGTATGTGGCAACAACAACTTTCCTATGAAGAAGAGGAATGGCGACACATAGGTCATGAATAATACAAAGTGTGTTACAAGCTTTGCTACACTTAACATCATTAAGGCCTGTATTAATTATGGCTATGAGCGCCACTTTATGTCTTGTGCCTGATTAAAACCCCTTCATGGTAAGCTGGTTATAGAAGACAATGCCCTCATCACCAAACAACACAGTGGAGCTGGCACTGGAGGTACCAAGTGGATAAGTGGATGTTAAGTCTATCCATAAGCAGTTATTCTCAAATATAGTGGAGTATAATGCCATAATGTGACTTCAAAAATAAGATCAGACCAGGGCATATATAAATCTTGTTTAGATTTTAAACAATAATTTCTTCAATCAATAATTCACAAACATTCCAAAGTAAAGTTGTAAGCAAAGTTAAATCTTATATTTGGATTTCAGATACTATTATGTCTTAACTTAACTTAACTTTTTAATTTATCAATTCAAATAGAAGTTATACCAGAATTATGAAACACGGCACATGTTTTGCCTTTACATAAGGGTGGGACAACTAAAAATGTAAATAATTACCGGGCAATATCTAAATTACCTTGTCTTGCAAAAGTTTTAGAAAAGTTAGTTGCAAATCAAGTTATAGTTTATTTAAATAAATACTCAATTTTGAAGTCTTATCAATCAGGTTTCAGAAAAGGGCACAGTACTGTCACGGCAACCACAAAAGTTTTAAATGACATTTTCTCAGTCCTTGATAATAAACAAGATTGTGTAGCTCTGTTTATTGATGTAACTAAAGCTTTTGATTCAGTGGATCATGGAGTCGTCTTGAAGCGTCTGAAGCATATTGGATTTGACAATGCTACATGTGATTGGTTCCTAAAATTATCTTTCACACAGAACCCAGGCAGTAATAGCCAATGGTTTTAAATCAGATTTTCTAACTTTAAGTAAAGGAGGCAAGGCTCAATTTTGGGCCCCCAACTTTTTCCTATTTTTATTTACTCTATTGGTTACAATTTAAAAGAAAGCCACATACATTTATATGCAGATGATGCTGTTTTGTATGCAAGTGATCAGGCCCTTTAAAACTGCAACAAGATTTCAAAATTCCCTCATAAATCTTAAACTGTCTTTGAATGCAAATAAAACTAAGTATATGATTTTTTCTAAAAAACATTTAAGTAACGTGCAAATTACAAATCTTTATACGCTAAATCCATTGAAAGAGTCAAGACTACATATCTTGGATTTTGGCTTGATGAAAACTTATCCTTTAAAAACATATCTCAGAATTATGTAACAGTTTAAAATCAAAAGTATCATTTTATTACAGAAACAAATATTGTATCCCCATAAATTACAGAAAAGAAATAGTGCAACCAACCTTCCTCTCCGTACTGGATTGTGGGGATGTGGTACATGCAGACTTCAGCCTCTGCTTTGAAACCGTTCGATCCACTCTTTCACTCTGCCCTTCGTTTTATTACAGGTGATGGATTTGAAACCTATCACTGTGTTCTCTATGAAAAAGTGGGTTGGCCATCACTGTCTGTTAGAAGAGAACAGCACTGTATGAAATGTATCTATAAGGGACTACTTCAAAAAACTGCCAGAATACCTCACCTGCTTGTTAATCTTTGATACCGGAACATTTAATACCAGATCACATGACTGTATAAGTCTAAGGACTAGCTGCACCAGGACTGAAATGGGAAAGAGGCTTTTAGTTGTTTTGCTTCACAAAAATGGAATACACTCCAATGAAAAAGGAAAACTGGATACATTGGTGACACAGTCGCAATTTAATAATCTGATAACAAACTTTTATACACACATCTGCACCTGTTTTTAATGTTTTATATGGACTTGTCTGTTTTTCTGTTCTTTTTCTATTTTTCTGTGTTGTATTTTAAACAGGGCGCCCATGACAAAGAGAGCCCAAGTGCTCTCATTGGGTTCCCCTGTATAAATAAAGATAAATAAATAAATAAATAAATAAAACGTAAACCAACCATCGGCATGTATCTGCTATCATTATACAACAACAACACCAGAAACAAGGACATCTTTATTCATTTCAAGCAGTGCAGTTCTCAGCACTGTTTTTGCCATGGTCCTTCCCAAACTCTAAACTGTGTTTTGTTGCACACAAGGATGAAAAGTCTGAGGCTGACATTTTTCCATGGCCACAGCGGTTTGGTTCTGGCCATCGTGGTCATGTGGTGTTTCACAGTCGGCCAATAAGACGTGGTCATGGATAGTGCCCAGGCTTCCTTTAGCTTCAGAGAGCAGAGTGCTAACATGCGAGCCTCGACTTAAAGCAGTGTGGGTGAACGACTCCCATAGTATGACTGAAACAGTCCACAGCTGACAACTGCACCATTAACATGCTAGTCACACGTTTCACTTGTAGTCCGGGAGCCACACCCCTCCACCGCTATTATTTTGCTACCTTTTATTCACTATTATTTTTCATTAGTGTTCACCTCGGACCATTACGAGTTTGGGCTCTTTTGTTTCGACTCTGCTCCGTTTGGTCTCAGGACCCCCAAAACCCCTTGTGTGAAATTATATGAGTCTATTAAAAGTAGTGCTATAGACACATACAGTGTCACATAGTCATGAAATTTGGAACAAAGAATACTGACATGATGAGGAATACAACAATATAACCTTACAAGGGTTTATGGATTTTTGGTTTACAATTATTGAATCATTTATAGAAAGAAATTTAAAAAATGCATTCTCAAGGACAAATCCTCTTCACAAACAAATTGACTGTGACACATCAGCATGGAATTACAGTTTCATTTGTAAATAGAAAACTACCCCAATGTATTAGCTTCAAATTAAGCTCAAGATGAGCTCTGTAGCTCAGAAGGTTCACCTGCTATCACAGAATTAATGTTCCATACCTGCAGGTGACAGATAGAATTCTCAGTCATTTGGCCATAGAATCCATATGGGGCCATTCCATGGGACACTTGCAGATTTCAGGATAAAAATTCAACTTAACTTTCATGGCCTGTATTCAAACTTGGCACAGTTCAGTTTATATATGGGACCTGCCTCAGTCTTAGTTCAGATGACGAGTATGTACATGCATCTTTTGTGACAGGATTATGGAATCTGGTACAAATTATGCTGACATGATGGGTAGGACAATTAAATACCATTCATGAGAGTAGAATTTTCAAACAATACATATTTTATAGACAAAAAAGGTCTAAAGTAACCATTCTGGGAACCTTTTCCCATCAGATATTGCTCTTTCTCTCTGTTGATTTAAATTACTTCCTTCAATAATTAACTTCAGATTACCTCCAAAATTACTATTGTATTTTACAGACAACACCTGCTATTTTCAAACGTTTTATAGGAATTCTCTGCCCTGATTTGAGGTGTGTGGACAATTTTTCCTCGTAGCAAGTGTTCTGTTTAAAATACAGACGTTATTTTGGTCTAAATCTGAAGATGAATGAGTAGAGAGGTTTTCTGATTACATGTGACACAGTAATTATCAAACAGGGACAGAATGTAACAACAGTCGAAAGGTAATGTCCTCGGAAAGGTCATTCAAATCTTTAACTCTTGCTCAATTCTAAACCATATAAATATCTCCAACTAATATTTGTTGGAGAGCTTTTTATACATGTGCACCGGGATGTTCATTCATTCTGACTCAAGTCACAGCAGCACCTGCCACTGTAACCAAGCCGTCTGGATGCCCTCCCAGGCACTCACTCCCCACACAGCCGTCCCCTGCCCTCACCTGCGCTCTGTATCGACTTAGTCTGACTTTTCTACAGTTTGGAACATATCTGAATTGGTCCAAAAGCTGCTCATTCACACAAGGCAACACTACAACCCTCAGTCTGACGGATGCCCTCCCACACGCCCGCTCCCCGACCCTGCATCAGAGCGCAACCCTCCCCACGTTCTCTCCTTGTATTGGCTCAATCTAACATTGATCTACAGTAATTGGAACAAAAAGTTGTACAAAAGCTGCTCATTCACATGAGGCTGTTCACACCAATAGCCTGAAGCATGTGACTTTACCTATATTCAGTCCTAATGCTGCTGTTGGATTCCCTCACATCCTTCTCTGCCCTCTCTGTTGTCAAAGTGCATTTAATATTGTAAACAAATAAATCCCATTTTGTCACTTTGGTTCATTAAAAAAGTGAGTTGCCGTAATTTACCATCATCCCACTCTGCATGTGAGGCTCAAAGCTGAACCACTCTCACAGAAGGGGACAGTGACGTGGGGTCAGCTCTCTGTTGTGAGAGCAGCGCCAAGGGGATGAGACGTAGCCTACGGTTCACCAAAATGTGAGCTTAATTCATCTAAAACACAAACGTCTGTATTTATATTATTCAAGATCTTAAACATACAGGTTTAACTCCAGTCAGGTTACCCATCAGAGAAAACTGTTGGAGGAACGCACTCTGACAGTTGCCGGATCCTGTTTCGGCTTGTTCCGGCTCAAATGAAGCCCTGGTTTGGAGGTATGGAACATTAAGCAGATGAACCATCTGAGCTACAGACCTCATCTTAGGCTTAATTTGAAGCTAATAAATTGGGGTGGTTTTCTGTTTGTCAAATAAAACCGTAATTCCATGGTGGTGTATCACAATCAATTAGTTTTTGGAGAGGATTTATCCTTAAGAATTCCAAGTCAAGTCAATTTCTTTCTATAAAAGAATTAGAATTTATAGGAAGAAATATTTATAGAAAGAAATATTTTTTTTAAATGCATTCTCAGTGAATAAACCCTTGTAATATTGGTGTATTCCTCATCATGTCAGTATTCTTTGTTCTATATGACACAGTATGTGACTATAGCACCGCTTCGGACACTTTTAACTTCGCACAAGGTATGTCCCAAAAAAGGGGTTTTGGGGATCCTGAGACCAAACGTGGCTGAGCTGAAACAAAAGGCCCCGAACTCATAATGGCCAAAGCTGTACACTGATGAAAAATAATAATAAGAAAAAAGGTGGCAAAATAATGGCTGTGGAGGGGTCTGGCTCCCAGACTATTGTTTTCAAAGTGCCACACATCCACTCCGCTCTGTCATACTCCACAAGTCATACTCAGAACACTCGGTTAAGGGCTAATGTTGTAGCTACACCTAACTCCTGGTCAGATTCAAAGAAAGTTCACACAAGTTTAGTTTGCAAACTAAAAACATGCCATTGTGTGGGTGGTACTTGGTTTCTCAAAGTGATAAATAAAAATCATGTTTATTTATGTGTTTTTGGCAACAGCTTCAGTGATAAACATTGCTTGCTTTGGTGTTTGGCAAAGGCATAAAAAAATCATCTTGAAACTACACTGTCATTCCTGAATGTCACCAGAGTGCCACTGGCTTTTAAAGACACATTTCAAGGCTTATACTTTTTCACTGCATTTCCATAAAAAATATGTAATTTATGAACATTTATATCTCAATAGGTAATAGGTTGTAACGCAATGTTTAAGCAAGACATTTAAAAACACATAAAACATCTTGGCTTGTACTTTAAGCAGCAATGTAGCCCAGCTATATATATATATATTGTATATATTATATATCTATATATATATATATA
>KN483887.1:3305-16484 GCA_000787095.1 Periophthalmodon schlosseri
ACTAAACCGGGACTAAACCAGGACTAAAGAAACTATTACCAGAAAAGGAACACATTTGGTTCTTAATTAATAATTATTGGCCACAATATGAGAACCATTGCCTAAAACACAGTATTCAGTGAGATTTAACTTAATATTAGTTCTTCTTTTCATAAGAACAAATGTGTAATACTCATAGTCCTTTTCACTCTAAATTGAAATATTGACACAATATGAAATGACTTGTACTCTAATAATCATAAGATGGACTAAATGTAAAATGGTTGCACTTTAACAGTTGGAAAGAAATGGAGAGATTCATTTGCAACAGCTTTTATGTGCTGCTATAACCACTGTATTTTTGTAATGATGAAATTTGAATGTTTTGGTGTGCGACTAACATTTTCCAAATTATCTTTGTAATTGCATGTCTGGTGTAATCAGATCACAGCTCATTGATTAGATGGAGAAAAGGGGTAACCCGATCTCTAATCTACTACGCTAACTGAATGATGCTGTTTTACTGGAACTTTCCTGTTGTGAATGTATCATTGGAATATTAAAGCCCGGTCAGCTCTTCTACAACACTCTCACAGTAATTAACAATTTAAAGAAAAATATTATATCTTTTCTATAGTAAATAGTAGTCAAAAAAGTGCCTGTAGGGTTATTAAGTGTGATGTCACTTCTGGGTCCAAGGTGCATCAGCTGATTGAAAATATGGGATGTGTTTACAATTTAATTTAACTTTTTTTTTTTTTTTACTTTTTTTTTTTTTAGCAGCAGCAACACATCTCACGTTAAGTCATTTAACGCTAACACGATTATAAGTGTGACAGAAAGTGTATATGGTGGAGGTAAGAAGATGGGCTAAGCTAACGTTAGCAGTGCCCGGCAGTTAGTGACATATACACACTGGTAATCCAATGTAATGCTAGATTATTACTGCATTATTTACACATTTGATGCAATGTGTGGTTAAACATACACTCCTTTCTTGTTTGATGAATAAGGAACAAAAATAAAGTTAGAAATCAACTGTGAAGTTGCCAGTTTGACCCGGAGGTGACATAATCACTCAACAATCCCATAAGGGAGCTGAATTTGAATGGTATTGTAAGTTGTATTCCAGTAAGGAGATGTATTCCAGTTAGGCGGTGCATAATACTACATATGAATGCAACAAGATACTAATCAAAAAGCTGTCACTCGGGGTTTACAGTTTCAACATTCAACTCATCAGAGAATCTAAATATTGCATAAACCATACTAGGACTAAACCAGCACTATAACAGGACTAAACCTGGTCTAAAATGGGACTACACCACTATGAAATCAGTACTTATCAGGTAGAAGTAGAAATAAAACGTGACTAAATGAGTCCAAAACTGATAACATGATTAAGCGTGGTCTAAAAGTGGACTAATACTGGGCTAAAACTGGACTAAACCAGGTACTAAATGGCTATAATCCAGGTCTAAAGTAAGACTAAACCAGGAATATACCATGACTATGCCCTCTTTATAGTTGTGATTGGTTTGGTATGTTTGGAACTAGATCGGGATTAGACCAGGACTAGACCAAGGCTAGACCAGAACCGTAACGCGGTTGGCCAAGCTAATATAGGGATGTGCTGATTAAGCCTTTTCAGTTTCAATACTGGTATCGATACTTTGGCATGAAGTATCTGCTGATACCTGAAATCAGCTGATGTGATCAACCAGTGTTTCTCTCAAAACACTGTTGGCTTATTACAAAATCAATCCAGTTGTGTTATGTAACTGTTATTTACCCTGCGAGTAACTACTGAACTGCTTCGTATAAATAAACGAGACGTCCTAGGCATACATCAGCCAATAAGTAGTGTTATTACATCAAATTAAAGGTCCGACCAGGATATCACCTAAACCGAGATCATTGAACCGATAGCAGATCCAGCAAGTTTTCCTGGATCGGCACGATATTTGATACCAGTATCGGTATCGGTGCAACCCTAGTCTAATAGAAGGTTTTCATGTTCTTTATGTGTTTGACTAACTATATGTGACTAACCGTATTTCTTTGCTACGACTTTCTCTCTCTTTTGGTCTGAGCAGATCCATTTGTGCCAACTGCTATTTTAGGTGAGACACATCCTTCTATATCTGCTGTTAATTCTTCCTTTAAACAGTTTTAGTACATGCCAATGATATAAGACAAGGACAAACCTGTCAAGTAAGAATTTCAGTTCCCATCTTTTTTTTTTGTTTTGTTTTGTTGGCTCTTTCTACTAAAAATGGCTTCCTCACCTTCATACCTGCCTGCTGCTTCTCTGGCCCTATGTCCTCCTCTTCCTCCTCTGTGCCCCTCTGTCCCGCCCCCTTACCCCGTCCCGTCCAATCAGGGGCTGTCCCGGGCTGAGGCTGACTTCACTCATCCCCATGTGCATTGCGTGTTGTGTGATGTCATGTGTTATAGCCTCTTTCATTGGATGCAGAGGAGAGCTGGGGACGGGCACTGAGGGGGCAGCCCAACCTCGCAATCACACAAGCCCAAAACCGCTAAGGACCCCATAAAAATATATAGAATTAAGTGCTGCAATGTGACGTCAGTAATGTAATTTAAAAAAAACAAAAACGCTACTAAGTTATTTTACTTGCAACAATAGAGGTTTATGATTGACAGTGCCTCTTTGGGTGTCACTATAGAACTGGGGAGTGCAGACTTCCACCAAGCCATTACTGCTAAGGACCCCAAAAAACATCTTATAATTAAGTACTGCAATGTGCCATCAATAAGGCATTTAAAAGCTCCACTAAGTTACTGGACTTAGAGCAATAGAAGATTGTCATGATTGACAGCGCCTCTTTGGGTCCTACTATACAGCTAGAGATTGCAGACCTCCACCAAGGCATTAAGGTGTAAAGATGTCGGAATGGTGATTCACTGCATCGTCACAGATTCCATTTGGAGTCACATTAGTATAATGCGCAACATCTTCCAGTGATGCTAAAATGCTCTAGTAAATAGATATTTTAATGCATGTGAGGGTAGTCATTTGTATGAGTAAGTTTTATTCCCATTGTCAGTGAACAGCATTTGCGATCTAGAAACATGCTTCGGCGTTATAGTGCAATGTAAAAGTTACATAAACTATAGTAAATTAAAAAATAAGGGCATGCATTAAAATAAGGTAAATAAAAAACAGACTTTGATGTACAAATACAAAATATACAGTATGGAACAAAGAGCACCAAAACGCCAGGGCATCCGTGTATGGCGCCATCTTTGATCCTCCAAAGAACTGTCAAAGAACCTTAGTTAATACAATTCATATTGTTTTCTTAACATATGCATTAGACCAGTGTCGGAGCTATGGCCTGGGGATCAAATTTGGCCCTCAAACCAATCTATATTGGGCCTTACACTGTTACTTTGGAGACTACAAGCCTAAGATAGTTTTACTACAGTATAGTCTGAAAAAAATCATTCACATATTTTACCATTTAGAATCGCCAATTTCGACCGACTGGTTTGTGAGTGAAAGACATAAGTGATTGAGCATATAACTGTATGCTTTGCTCTATAGCTTGCTTAATTACAATGTAGTTATCTTATGTTATGTCCTAATTCCTCCCATCTTAAGTGTGCTGCCCTCACATCCCGCTCCTCTCTCCTCACTTACACATTAACCCCCTCCCTCCCCCTTCCAAAACAACAACAGCCTTTTCTAATATTCTTTTTAATGTGGCTCCCCGCGCCTTTGGCCACTAATGACCTACTTCATTTTGTTTTGGTAGTATCGCTGTAGACAATGTTTATCTACGCGGTTGAAGCGATAAAACAGACTTCTAAAACACATTTTGTTCTCCTTTTAATTATTACGGGCCTTTGTAATGCTTCCACACCAACCTTAAGTCATTTTTCTGTCTCTTATTAGAGTTACTAAGTGGGACATACGAACCCGCCAATTGAACGTTCAAGCTGACGTGATGACCGTTCTTGGCTGAATTTTTAATGACGGCAAAGCAGTTTTTTTCACTTTAACGCAACTCAAAACAACATCTTTCATCACTAGTGTCACAGCTGCGGACTACAGTAGTGCCACGCGTAACGAGCCGTGAAACAATTATGCTAACGTTACATCATAGAGTTGGTTAGTGACAGTCACAGCTGAGGTCAAATCTGATTTGAAACTTGGAAATTTTAGATTTTTTTTTTTTTTTTTTTTTTGTAATTTTAATCAAGAAAAGCAGCAAAATTGTCCAATTTTAATTAAAACCAAATTATAATAAAAAAATTCACCATTATTTCTCCCTGAAATCCATAACCTTCTTGTTACGTTTTTAATTTTGTCTTGCACTGTTGAAATCCCCCATCCATCCACTCAGCATCCCCCTCTTTGACTATTAGGCTACTACTATTATCATCATTAGCATTAGCCAGTTTAATGGAGGCATGTGATCTTGCCTTATATAACTTTTCAACAAAATCTTGACCAGGTATTCATGCTGTATTGTTCTGCTTATCCCCTCTCCTCCTCTCTCTCTCTCTCTTTCTCTCTCTCTCTCTTTCTCTCTCCTCTTTCTTCCTATCTCTCTCTTTCTCTACACACACAACCGCTATTGTGCTAACTAAAAAGTTCCCATTAATGGTAAGTTCTCCCAACTTGGGCGATTGGGTTGGGGGAAGGAGGTGGTTTTTATGTCAAATCAGAAGTTTCAAAATATAACTTCTGCATCATACGTCACGAGACATTCTATCCATTTCTTTGCATGACATGTTAGCATCTCCACTATACCACCCTTATCACGCTCCGCCACCAAGCTAGCACTGTTAGCCTAGCATGGTCAAAGCTACAGCGCCCCCCTCCCCCATTGCCGCATCCATGCATCCCCCCCTCCCCACTTCCATCTGTGCTCCTATTGGTTTTGTTTTTATTTTTCGTATGTTTTTCGACGCCGCTAGCTTGCCGCTACATGCCCACCCAGTGTCCGATCATGCACTTTCTCTCTCTCTCTCTCTCTCCTCCTCTCATCTCCTGCCATGTTGTTTTGGGCATATTCCATTGTGCGCTAAGCATCTGCGCCTGGTGTCTGCCACTGACTGGATTAAAGCGTAGGGAGCATAGAAACGACTAGAACAGGCCCGCTCTCCACATATGGGCCCACAGTCCAGATGACATATTGGGCTGCCAGGAAAAACAAGAATAATATTGTTGTATTTTTGTAGCATGTGGATTTGGGCAACCGCGACGTGCTGGTTCTCCCAGTGCGGGGTCACAAAAGGTTATTTATAAGTTACCTGAGCTGCCTTTAGGCGGGGCATGAAATAGTGGTAGTATTTAAAATGTTATGAAATACAAATGTATTTAATTGGACAAAAATGATGTTTAAAGCCATAGTATGTAAGTTTTTGGCCAAAAAATAGACTCAAGTTTTTTTCATTATGGATGTGTTTCATTGCACTGAATAAACATGCGTCCTTACTCTGAGCGGGTTTGCATCTTCACAAACCTGACTCTTAATTGGCCTCCTGCTTGTTCCCATGGAGAATGTTCCAAAGTATGGTTTTAACTTTATATTTCCATGGAATAATGCAGTTGACTTTCTGCCTCCAGAAAGTTACATACTGTCACTTTAAGATTGGCTCAGTGAAAGTAATCCCCGTAAAGCTGTGTAAAGTTCTTTTTTTCTTTTTACCTCTATACTTTGACACAGAATAAATATTTTGAAATCAAAATTATTAAATGTTTTTAATTAGTTATAGTAGTTGTGGTAATGAGAATGTGCGAAACAAGTCAAATTCATTCAGTAATTTTTTTTTTCAATCTAATCAAATCAAAGATGTTTCATTATCCACTGAATCAACTTCTATTCATAGAATTTTAATTTAAAGGGCTCATATTACACTATTTTCTGATCTATGTTATAATGTTTCCTCATCACAAACATACCTGGAGTTGTGTTTTGTTTCATTCACACATGTTTAACACACAGACCCTGCATATTTAGGCTGTGTTCGTCTCTCAAAAAGAGAACACTCTGCTCCACCTTGTGATGTCATGTGGTGATACGGGAAGTGCTCCACTGTGGTTTTATACTTCATACACCTTCTCTAGAATAATTTTGATAATTTCAGCCATGGACTTGCCAATCTACTAAACAAAAGGTAAAAGATAGGTGCTGAAACTTGAAAACTGCCGCTTCATGACATCACAAAGTGGAACAGAGCATTTTGAGCTTTGGAGATGTAGACAGACTAATAATAAAGAATTACTCAAACATGTGTGAATGAAACAAAACACAACTCCGGGTATGTTTCTGCTGAGGTAAGAACATTCTAACATGGCTTAAACCTCCATTTGTGTAATACAGGACCTTTAAATGACCGATTTCCAAAAGTGGCACGAAATCCTTCACTTATTATGAACAATTTTTCTGAGAATTTAAGGAGCCTTTTGGCGTTTGTTGAGTTTTGATCGTTTAATTTGCCAAACCCAGACACATTTAAGTCTTTATTATTTAAGTTTGTGTCCCAAAATGTAATCAAAACGGATTAAACCGTTCATATAAGTGAGTGTCGTGGCGTGTTTTGCAGCCGTACACTGGGACAGATGGAGAAGACCTCACCACATGATTCATCCTCTTACTCAGTGCTGTTGTGTTGCTGTGTCCATCCATTGCACTAGTGTTTGTCAATCTGGAGTGGTGATATAATGCCCAACACCGAACAGCCATCTGCTAACGGGCTATACAACAGAAGTCAGATAAATGTGGACTTTTATAAGACTTATTTTATACGTTACAAGCATTATGTCACCACTCGCTGTGCGCTCGCAGAGGTGGGTAGCGAGTTACTTTTACTGGAGTTTTTAAATGAATTCACCTAAGAATACTTTTACCACAACAGAGATTTTTAGCAGTAGTACTAGTTGTAACAATGGTTTTGGCTACTTAATCTGTCAGTTATCTGTAATGGTAGAACAGTTTTTTCCGCATAGTGAACTTTTAAAGAAAAAAAAAAAAAATCTGATGAGCATATTGTCAAAATTTGGACACTATTTAATTTTAATATTTCAATTACATAAATCATATATCATCATTCCAAGGTTATGGCCAAACAGTTTATTCGATACATATTTAAATACCATTTTTACCAGCTCTCCATAGAGTTACAGCTCTAACAACAATATAATGAATATAATGAAATAATGTGAAATAAAATATGAATCTTTAATTTCTTCTTGAGTAATATTTTGAAGAAAGGAAAGTTTATTTGTAGTATGTGCTTTGCAGAAAAAGACAGACGCTTTAAAGAAGACCTATTGTGCTTGTGTCTGCTCTACAGTTATAATCTATGACAAACGTGGATCATTGTGTTATAATTTGGACATTTTAAATCGCAATATTGCTCTAAAATGACTTAATAAAAGAAACAAATCCGCTGACTTGCGCATTAGAAAACGGCAGTGCCCAATGGGAGCGGACGTCGCCGTAAACGTCATCACAACAAAGAGCGCCGCATGCTGTCGGCACCTCCTACGGATAGCTGCACATCACGCTAGCGAGCAGCAGATTTTTATTTCATTCGTACCAAAATTTTCACCGTAAATGTCATCACAACAAAGAGTTGGACAGCTGCACATCACACTAGCATTTGTACCAAAATGACTCCACGACGCTGCCGAATCCTACGCGTATCGCTGATTTAATAAAATAAAATTGGAGAACGAAGTACAGAGCAGCGGGCGTGTACCTGTGGCAGTGAAAAGGGGGGGTTGGTTGGAGCAACGACGTCTTTGAGAGGGTAAATGAGAAGGGAAACGGCTATAACATGGTTAAAAGCTCGATAAAAAGTTGATTTTGCATAATAGGTCCGCTTTAAATCGCAGCACAACCAAACGAAACCCGTGTCATCATTATAAAATTAACTTCAAAAGAGAAGAGTGCGGATCAGATCCTTTCATCATTTGCACATCTGAGTATCTCGTACCCCCCTCTGTGTTCCACCTGCATCTCTCTCTCTCTCCCCCGTGTCCATTTTGACCTGGCTTGGCCCTTCTCGTCTCCATGTCCCCCAGATGAGAGCCAGAACATGGGCAGCGACACGAGCAGCCTGGTGCAGCCTCACAGTCACTCTCTGCGGAAGCGAGACGCGGCCGACGTGCCCTACCAGACCGCCCAGCTCCACCCCGCCATACGAGTGGCCGACCTGCTGCAGCACATCACCCAGATGAAGTGTTCCGAGGGCTACGGCTTCAAGGAGGAGTACGAGGTAAGGCGCACAAGTATTTTTGTGTATTGGCTGTTTTTAGTGGATGTGGTTCTGTATCAACTTGGTATCAAATTGTATCAAATTAGGATGTTTAAATTATGTTTTGAAATGTTGCCTATAACAGAAAACTTAAAGGGCCCATATCACGCTCTATGTTATAATGTTTCCTCGTCAAAAACATACCCAGAGTTTTGTCTTGTTTCATTCACACATGTTTAACACACACACTCCTGCATATTTAGGCTGAGTTCTGACTTTTCTCAAACAGAAAACACTCTGCTCCACCTTGTGATGTCATGTGGTAATACAGGAAGTGCTCCACTCACCTTCACTACAGTCATTTGGATAATTTCATCCCTGGAATTGGCAATCTCTACTAAACAAAAGGCAAATGGTAAATGTTAAAACTACCGCTTCATGACATCACAAGGTGGAACAGAGCATTTTGAGCTTCGGAGATGTAGACAGACTAATAATGCAGCATTACTCAAACATGTGTGAATGAAACAAAACACAACTTTAGATTTGTTTTTAATGACGTAACAACATTATAACTGGACTTAAAGCTCACAAGAGTCAAGTTTGCGTAATATAGGACCTTTAAACCCCATAAATGTTAACTTTTTTTTTTTTTTTTAATTCATATTTGTTACATAGCAATACCTGAAAAACTAATTCTTATGTAAATATTTCGTCATCTCATTCCCAACTCCCCTCTACTCACAATGATATGTCCCATTGTGGCGTTCCTTTTATTAAAAACAGTACATCTGGACCAATATGGCACCACTTAAGAGTAAAATAAACTGGCTGAGTGGTTAGCACGCTTCACCCCACAGCAAGGTTCCTGGTTCGACTCCCGTACCGCCCGGGCTTTTCTGTGCGGAGTCTGCACGTTCTCCCCGTGTCTGGGTCGGTTTCCTCCAGGCCCTCCGTTTGACCCATCAACCCAAACAGTCTCAAATAACCGCAGACACTATCCCAGAATGATCGGCACTTGCTTTGAATTGGCGTCGCTCTAAATCTCTGTGCTGTTACACTTTCAACTTAAAATGTGTACACCAAATTACACGGTTTGTCCAGAATTTGACTACAACAGTTTTTTGGGTTTTTTTTTTTTTCGCCCCAGGTAAAAACAACATCATTTCTATTTAACACCACCAAGTTGACACAATACAGCCCGCAGACCGGTTACAACCCCTCTGAGGATAAAAAGTCTAGATTCCAGTCTGACTAAGCCTTATAATGTACGGCCCTCCGCTCCTCTTCCTCTCTTCTTCCTCTTTCTCTCCTCTCCTCTCCTCCTCCCTTTTGCTCGCCGTAGCACAATTGTTATGTTCCTCCAGATGCACTTTTACGATAAATAGTTGATGCGTTTGGTCTTTGTGTGTTTACAGCTTTTGTTGCTCATCTGTTCTCCGTCGTCTGCCGTCAATGTGCAATTTGTGTTGCTTTTGTGCCGCGTCTGTGTTGAACGGACTTTACGTGGCCTTCGCACATCTAGGTCTGTCACGATAATTACTATATCGATCCTTCAGTATATGTTAGATGGAACAGTCATTTTTGAGGGGCAATATTTATTTGTTTTTTTTTTATTTGTTGTTTATTTTTTGGCGATATGAAAAGCTATAGATGAGCTGTAGAAGGTTGAATGAATAACGTCTATGCCTCATTACAGATGCAAACTAAGTACTAATATGTATTTGTTGTATGTGTATGTATTTTATCGTGACACATCTAGTTCGCCACAATAATAATAATATGTATAATTTGAGAATCATACACACTTTAAAGCAGGCCTATCATGCAGAGCCAACTTTTCAGAGCTTTTAACCATGTTATAGTTGTTACCCCTTCTCGTTTACTCTCTCCAAGTTGTATTTGAAGTGATTTGTGCATGTTTGAGCAATCTTTATTCGCTTATTTTCAAGATGCCATTTTGCCGTTCAACCCCCGTTATCACCACCACCGGTACACGCACACTGCACTGCTTACTTTGTTCTCTAATTTTATTCTTTTAATCTGTGATATGCGTAGGACTCTGCAGTGTTTTGGTACAAATGAAAATGGATGTGCAGCTATCCATCAGAGGTGCCAGCAACTTCTTGTTCTACTCTTTGTTCTTATGACATATACGGCTCGCCGGCTCGCATTGGGCACCACAGTTTTCTAACGCGGAAGTCGGCGGACTTGTTTCTTTTATTAAGTTGCTTCAGATGAATATTACTATTTAAAATGGCCAAATTATAATGTAATGATCCACGGGTGTCATAAATTATAACTATATAACAGACACAAGCACAATAGGTCTTCTTTAAAACAATACAAAACCATTTTTTATAGTTTTGTTTTTATATTTTTTTCCAATAGTGCCAATAATAACAAAATCCACTTTAAGGTTCCTCTGTTCTCCCTATATATCCACTGCCTATGGCTTAGATTAGGCCCCACTCTCCCTGTAACACTGGGAGACCACCACAACAGCTCAGGCCCAGCAGACCTCCCCCCTCCCCTGCCTCATTAGACCAGGACTCTGACTGCTCTGGCTCTGGTCCAGTCCCCCTCACTGGTCCCTCGGTCCCCACACGGCGGCCCGGCCCCAGCTGGCGGCCATGTTGGAACAGCGTGGCGTCAAATACACACTAATAATGGCTGTTGTTAAATATGAATCGCACTGAAAGGTGCCGCTTGTTTTGGCGGAGTTTGAAATCTCGTATTCCCCAAGAAAGCACCAGACAGAACTGGACTAAACAAGGAGTCTAGCTTCTACGAGTGCTACTACCACTATAACTACGACTACTACTTAATATATACTTCTATTGCTAAGGCTAAATCAAGTCAAATTTAAAACACATTTAAAAATTACAAAATACTGAGCCACAATACTAAAAGAAATAGTTACTTTCACTTCTGTTTCTCATACTGTTGCCGCTAATATCACTACTACCGCTATTTGTACTACTACTACTGCTACTACTGCTTCTGCTGCTGCTACTACTACTACTACTAGACAAGGCAAGATAAGTTGATTTGTAGAGCACAATTTGTACAGTAATTCAAAGCACTTAACCAAAAGGAGAGATGCATCGAAATCACAATGGAAACACATAAAAACGCAATATTCCTTTTTGAAATTATACTACTACTGAGAAATGCTACTACAACTACTACTTTTACTACCACAACTAGTAGTACAGCTAGTATTACTACTGCTTGTACTGTTAATACTACTTGTTTGGGCCAAAGTTTAGTTTAAAGGCTAATACACAAATACACGGAGTTGTGGACCATACACTACTACCACACAAGTACTGCTAATTTAACTACTACTACAACTTCTACTACGAAGTCTTCGAGTGTAGCACCACAAATACCGGTAAACTTCCACTCTTGCTGCTTCTACTTGATGCCGGCATTAATCAAATAAAAGTGAGTCAAATGTGGACGTATCTGCGGTGGATGGAGTAACGAGCTCCGGCTAAGCCCATGTAATCAATACAGATTAAGACATATGCAAATGCAGGATCTTAACGCTAATGAATGAAACTGTCAAGAGAGATGCTACTCGTCATCTGTCTGAAGGCTCGGCGAGGCCAACTTCTGAAATGTAGATGCATCGCCGTTCTAATGGTCTTTATAATTGACTTTCGTAGTTCTCGTGCAAATATTTGGACTTTCTTGTTTGAATAGTGCCATCGAATCAACAAATGAAACGCACTAAGCTTTAAAGAAGACAGTGTGCTTTTGCCTGCTATATCGGCTAATCAATAACACCCGTGGATCATTATGTTTTGCACATTTTAAATCACAATACTGATCTAAAACGACTGAAAAGAAACGCTGACTTCCGCGTTAGAAAACTGCGGTGCCCAGTTGGAGCTGCCGTCGCCGTAAACGCCGTCGCCTCTTACGGATAGCTGCACATCACGCTAGCGAGTGGCGGATTTCTTTTTTTCATTTGTACCAAAATGGCTACGCGACACTGCCCAATCCTACACATATCACCGATTTAGGAAATAAACTTGGAGAAGGAAGTACGGAGCAGTGGGCGTGTACGGGTAGCGGTGAAAATGGCGGTTTATCGGAGCAATGACGTCTTGAATACAACAGTTAAAATAAATATGACTCAAACATGCATGATCCCTCTAAATACAACTTTGAGAGGGTAAATAAGAAGGGGAAACAACTATGACAGGGTTAAAAGCTCTAAAAAGTAGATTTTGCGCAATAGGTCTGCTCAAGTTATATCTTCTTTCACTCATTAGCTCCCATGTTTAATCACCCCTCCCTCTGTCTCTCCTCTATTCACTGTTCAATAATGCATCCTCCCTGTGCGCTTACCCTGCGATCCTTTTGGGGGCAGCGGTCCCGTCAGCCGCACCCTCAGGTCTCTCCATTATGAGTACAGGTGTTTGGGGTCCACAGGCTTAGACTTATTCAGTCAATCAAAAGTGAGAGGGGGGGATAAATGTCACCACTGCCGCGTAGAGTCACCTCGCTGTCCTCTACCTGTCCGTCTACTGAGCGGGGACTAGAAGTTAAATCCACATCCATTTTCCCCTTAGAAAAACGCACAGTGGTCCATACGAGCGCTCGTGGTGCCATTTATGTTTGGGTTTTCAACAAAAATGTCAGTGTGATTAATTAAAAAGCAGTTGTGACTGTAAAGTTATTTGAGAGGGGCTTGTTTAACAGCTCTAATCGGTTCATCTGTTGTAGTTCCAGCTAAGTCAGGTGTTTATCGCCAGGACTAACCCAGGACTAACCCAGGACTAACCCAGGACTAACCCAGGACAAACCCAGGACTAAACCAGGACTAACCCAGGACTAAACACAATACTAAACACAATACTAAACACAATACTAAACACAACACTAAACACAACACTAAACACATTAGTAAACACAGTACTAAAAACAGTACTAAACACAACACTAAACACA
>KN483888.1:420-11945 GCA_000787095.1 Periophthalmodon schlosseri
GAGGTTTAAGGCCGATAGCCAGTGTTCTAAAAACGGGGAATATTGACCTGATATATCGCCCGACAGATATATCGGCCAACAGATATATCAGTATATCTCTAAACACTACCCCCTCGCTTCATGGGTTTATATTATGTTGTACTTGCATATTTATTGACCCAATTTGACTCATAAACTGGCTTGATATTGGGTCCATGTGGCCTATATCCCCAGCTTTGTGCACTGCAGGTTTTATTGAAATGTAAATACTGGATCACAGCCCTGTCTTCAGATAGAAATGACACTCAGTAAACATGTTATATCATCCAGGCATAAAGTCATATAATTGATACAGACTCTCCATTTCATCATATCCAATAGTGCAGATGCAAGACCTGCCTCTGAAGTTTAGGAGTGGAAATTACAAATCAGATATGCATGTCACAGCCCAATAGTAGTAATCATCAGCTGAAGATGCTGCTTTGTGGGACATAAATCAGATCAATTCGACTAGGTAAACCAGTAATTTATGCATAGGAAAACAGCAGGGGAGAAAACAAGAAAACACCCAGCATATAGCGCATGTATGTAAATTTGATTTCGTACATATCTGAGGAGGAAATAAAAATGAAAATGACCCAGTATAAAATGGAAATGATCAACAAAAAATGGAAAACAGCAGATGGTGTATATGTAAACAGCATGCTGCAAGGAGATGTACTTATATGTGTTATGTTTATGGGAGCTTAACCATTTACTCCAAAAAATGTCATGATGAGTTGAACTTGAGGTATACACCGACTTTATTCTTGTAAATGAAAGAAGCTCTTAGTAACAAAATCAGATATTTTATTTGAATTATTAACCATTTTATCTATTTTATTTTATTTACCTTGAAAAATCACTGAAAGTTACTCAAGCAGCGATTATGCTTGAAAATTCACAATTGTGAATACCAGCGATGTGCCAAAGTGTTTGTGAGAGCTTGGAATGTGTTGGATTGATATAAATACCCACTTTGTCCTTTCACTGTTTGAAAATTGGGTAATGCAGCAACCCTTTATGTGAAATAACATAATTTGCTGAATGAATGGATAACAAACCAGTGTGTAAAATACTACATCCGGGAGATGTGTTTTTCTGAATAACCACGCAATATTTATATCAACCTTTTTTTTTTTAACATCTTTCCTCATACAGAAAAAAAAGTGCAATAGCTCTCTTTTGTTAGTCCAATTTGTACAAGTTCTTAGTTGTAGTACAAAATAAAGCTTGGCCTGGGGTCCCATGTTGTTTGTAATCAGCTTAATAAATGATCTTGGTCCTCTCCCTCTTTAGACTGGTGCATTTGGTTAATAGCCTCATTCCTATTGTTTCTCTAATGAATTCTGTTTATTAGCATCCCCAAAGCCACTTCGTTCTGTCACATACGACCGTGCAAAGCTATTTAATGAACCAGCATTGACAATTAGCGCGGGGCCACTCCAAATGCTGCTACAGGCCTGCGTTAGCACCGTCAAATTGGTTTAATTAACTGTGAGATTTGTTATGCCATGTTTGGTGTTGCCTTCAAATGTGAAACAAAAGAGGACAAACGCGAGGGAGAAATACTTACACTTTTGTACTGAGTTACAAGAAAAACAACAATATGTTTCAAAAGCTGCTGGTCCTATAACTAAATTACTATTCTGTTACTTCTACTACTTCTAGGGGATTTCCTTGACGAGCTGTAAATGACTGACTATACTACTACTACTACTACTACTACTACTAGTAGTAGTGAAGCCACTGGTAGGCAGCACAGTGCAATAGTGGTCTCATATCCAGAAAGTCACAAATTTAATTCCTCAGCTGTGTATTTCTGTCTTTGGATTTACCTATCATCTTAAATCATATTAAAGTTAAGCCTCCAGGAAAGGACTTCTAAGCAAAATGTACAGAAAAGTGTCCATCCATGGGTTCTGCAATGTGGCGGTCCACTGCATACTTCTTCGTGGTTGTTTTTGTTTGATAGAGTTTAAAGCAGAGTTCATACTTTGGAGGAAATTATTGTGTTAAATGGCACTGATAAAAAGCCTTGTCCTGAAATTAATGTTGAATGCCATTTTATATAATTTTTTTTAGAAGGAGAAAAAAATTCTTTTCTTCTCAAAAGAATGTCATTTGTCCGCTGCTCTCAGTTATTGCTGTATGCTTCTAATGTGTATTACAGTGATCTGTGCAAACCTGTGGACTCCTTCAGATTAGGGCCAGAGTCGGGCCAATTACATTTCATCATTTCATAGCAAAAGCTATGCTAATGCTGTCAACGGGACAAAAGTTTTAGAGTGAAGATGTTTCGCCGCTCATACGAGCTGCTTCTTCAGTTCTGGTCAGATTGCTGATGGACACTGCCTTTTATCTGTTTGTAACTAACAACACTGAAACTAACACATCTATTTGTGTAGAGTTTCTTTTTGTTGGCTAGGTCTATTGAACTACACTAAGTGCGAACTGTGCCTGAGTCATATTTTGCATAATGGTTCAGGCCCCTAATGGGTGCTCTCACACCTATTAGCATACTGGCTAGCCCTATTGTTTTCCTTTTTTTTTTTTGTTTTAGGTCTGAGGATGGTCCATGTGGTCCACTGTGGGGATCTGGTTAGATGTTACAGAGAAGTTCAGTCCTTTGGAAAGTACCTCTTTCTCTGTCTGTGTGAGCTCACGTCAAAGAAGGTTTTCACCCAGCATTCCTTGTTCACAGGCTGGCTGAGTTCATCCCCTTTCCCCCTTTCTCCCCGATCCCTGGGGTTAGGTTGTTTTTGGAGTGAAATACACTTCTTTATTTGGCATTCTTTGGTTTCCTTGTGTTGTGTCAACTGACCTGTGGCTATGAAGTTGTTGATCCTCTGAAATATTTCTTCTGGGACGGAAGTAGCGATCCTGTTTTGTAAGTTTTCTATTTTAAACTTTAAGTTCTCAATGAGAAAATTCTAAGACTGAGCATCTTTCTAAGGTATAATGCGGAGTTAAACTAGCTGCCCTGTGCCCTGGTTCCGGTGCCTTCCTCTGCAATACCTTGGGTGTTAACTGTTTCTGGCTTTCCCCGTAGTTCTTTGAAAGATGTCTGTGTAATCCCTCAGTTCATGCTTGTGTGTAGTTCAATAGACAAACAGAACAATCAGAATCTGTAAACAATAGGTGTGTTAGTTTCAGTGTAGGTAGCTCCTCCCTTCAGACAGGTATAAGGCGGTGTCCACCAGTAACCTGACTAGAACTGAAGAAGCCGCTTGGATGAGCAGCGAAACGTCTAAATCCTCTAAAACTTCAGTTCAGTTGAGAGAACAGAATTTTTCTTTTGCTATGGATCATACCTGGACGATTGAGGGATTACACAGACATTTCATCATTTCATATTTAACCTTTGTTTGTTCCAGTCTGCCATTCCCTGACCAGTGAATTTCCACACAATATGTTACTGCTGTGTTAAACTAACATGCTGTCGACCCTTGTGGGACCCATCAGCTCTGTGCCACGCTTCAGACCTACTATAATGAGATTTTTTTTCTCTCTTACAGGTTCTTGGCTGTGATCCAGACAACTCCTGTGGTTTATGAATGGTGGAGGAGGCAAATGATCTGCTTGGAAAATGGTAGGGGAGATCAAAGGTTTTCATTCAAACTGAGAGTTTTGCTCTAATATTTATAAGTATATTCACACTGGTAAAAAAGGTACAGTGATAGAAGCACAGCATCTCTATGTACTATGCTTAGGGTCAAAGCTCATCATGTAAAATCAATATAAAACTGGCAAGGCCTAGAATCTACAATGTATTCATGTCTTGAAGATGCAATAAGTAACTTGGTGGAGGATATGCCACTTATTTGTTTTCTTGGAGGTGTTATTGCTTTGCCTGTAATGTGACACAGTATGGCATTAAATGTATCTGTCTCCATGGAGACAGTTGCAGGTCCGATCTGCAATTTGCAAATAAAACACGTGCAATTTAATAAATACTGGATAATACTCAATAGATATGTTCAATTCCATACTGTGGAACATTACAGGCAAAGCAATCTGGATAGAGACAAGCAGCCAGCAGACCCTCATGTTCCTTTAACACGTTGTAACATACATACCACAGTCTTACACTCATACACACTTTTAGCTAGTATTTTTTGGCAAACGAGCCGAGCCCTAATGTGATGCATTCAAAGAGAGATCCAAAGAAAAAACAAGACGGCTGTTGTATGTCTGGTGGGATACTAATGTGTCTGCACTGGGTTCATTGATAGGATAAATGCAGGGGCCAAAACAGCGGGGGGCCCTAATTCGTCTCAAGGGCCTCATACACATTTTTTTTAGGCCCTTTTGCACTTTGGGGCAATATTTTAAACACACACAAACACATATTCAGAGAGCGCTCCAGGGAGAGGGCATTATTGAGGCTGTCACTGTGAGCAGATTAACAAGAGCAATAGGGAGCGTAACATTATTGGACCTCTGCTAGACTCACTTTGTCAGGGAGATTTGGTTTGGAAATACTGCGGGTAATACAGAATGTTATTTTTACAAACACTACCTTATTTGATACAAGAATGAGATGGGGTTTGAGCAAGAACATCTCAACAGTACCTGACCATTGGATTTCTAAACAAGAAGTATTGCGTATGTACCGCTACTTTCACTACAAACATGATTGCTACTGTTAGTTAGGCCTACCTCTAATGTTTCTGCTGTTAGCCATTGGCACACCCCATTCATAGGCAAGGTGAAGTGTCTTGCTCAAGGACACGACAATATTTGAATGGGCGGAGGTGGGTGTGTACATACCACATGGGGAGTTGCATCAGTCTTGCCTGTGTAGCTGCGTTGCCAAGGGTTCCCATAGCCTGCGTCAGTTTGCATCAGAACTTGCACATCCAGTCTCCTTGAGCGATGTAAGCAACGGGCAACGGATCAAATCAAAACACCAACGCAGCGTCTATACTGAGAGGGAAACAATCGGTCAATACCATGCAATTATACACAAAGGGAGCGATGATGAAATGACGTTTGTTTTGACGAGGTATGTGGGGGGTTACATGTGAACATAAACTGATCAGACACTGGCTTTGTAGCGCAAAAATAAAGAATAGGTTTCTATTCAAAGGTGTCCTCATTTCACCTTTGATGAAATTTCAAATAATACACAATTTAATAAGAACCAATATGTGTCATTTCTAGTTTCAGTAAATGCATGAAATTGGGATACAATCTGAAAATGGGAAAAACAATTTGATTGATGTGATAAGTAAAATGAAAAACACACTTTTTTCCAGTTAGTGATAGCAGGGTTTTATCTATCCATCTTTTCAGAAAATAACACAGAATGTGGCATTTCATGGCTAATTTGTAACTGTGACTGCTTTGTTCTCACTGTTGTTTTTAAAGCAGACACTTCAGGAGAGCTGGTCTGACATTTAAGTATAGAACAGGCCTGGTGTCCTTATATAACCCCGCACCCATCAGTCCCTTTATCGTTGAGTGGAATACCAGCAACTATTCCATATACTAGATATAGAAAATCAAATAAAGCCAATAACCTTTTTATTGTCGCCCTGCACAATGAAAAGTGCATAGTACAAAACCAATTTACCTTTATTTGAATGTTTACTTTACTCTACTGAAAAGACATTCTGTCCTCGCTGTTAAGAAAATATTAATGAGGGTTAGCTTTGAAAAGCATTATAGGGTTAAAGTTACAGAGTTTCAGTGAGTGACAGACGGCTTGTTTTAAAGGCTAATATAATGAGCCACTCTAGGACACCCACATTCACATTCAGCTCCTGAAATGTGCTATTTAAATGAACTATTTATGTGTTCTCTAATATTAGGATAGGAAAAGGCACTTGTATATTCACCTTTTCTTGCATATTTGTCTGCAATAGGTTGCATGAGGTACTAAAAATAAAATATGTTTAGTTCTATTTTTCATTTTCAAGAAAAATAATTCTTTTGATTCTGTTATATGCACATGTTGAGGATTTGAGAACCATTCAAAAGATTAAAATTGTTAGCCAATTGCTATGACAACAGTCCTAAATTTTCATGAAATATTGAAACCCATGAATAGCACTTTTCTAAACACTCAAAGATGCTGCACAAATGATAAAATAATAAAAAAATAATAAAAACAAATGATGTGTCATTTTGTCTTAGAAACATGTTTTGATCAGTATTCAGCCTGTCTGGAAGTGCTTTTTAATAAACTAAATAAATTTGTTCAAAAGAAAAATTACCAGGTGAATACGTCAGTCAATCCCATTTGAAGTGTGGGGAAAATAACGGTCGTATTTATTACACTCAAAGAACTCAAGCATTCATTCAACCACATCCACCACTGTCATTGACATGGGAGACAGCAGGAAATCATTCATGGTTCAGTGTCTTGCACAAGGACACTTGAAGTAGGTGGACTGAAGATCGAACAGCCAACCTTGAAGGTTTGGATGACCTCAGTCCCATGACCCACAACAATGCCTTGAGCTCAGTGTCTCAAGAAAGTTTATTATTCATTTCATTATTATCTTGTATACTTCACTAGCCTGGCCAACCAAGACAACATGCTTCTCCAATACAAAGACATGAGTCTTGGCTATATTGGATTAGCCAATCAAAGAAACATATCAAACATATCAAAGCAAACATCACTGCTTATGATGAAAAAAGACATCCCCATACATCACAAACATAAACAAACATGACTGCACGACTGTCTGAGTTTGAGGTGGAGAGGAGGGGGTGATGACCAGACCCGACTAAGAATCTTCTGTAGACAATATATAGAAAGAACCAGCTTCAAAAACACAAAATGTTGACAATATTTATGTACAATATTTATGATTGGTTTAGTTATCCTTGACAGATGTTGCTGTCACATGTTCATTTTCCCCTTAACTGGAAGTTTTAAGAAGGATAAAGTAAAAGTCTGGGCAAAATATTGGTGCAAAGAATAGTTCAGGCTTAGTAACTACTTAAAAGGGGTTAGGGTTAATAGTAAGAGTTAGAGTATGAATTATGTAGTTACTAAACCTGAATCATTCTTAATAAACACTTTTGTCATTATGAATAATGTCTGTGCTCATGCATTATTAAGGCTACTAAAAGCGTAGACTAAAAAGTGTTACTATTCGTTTTTGTCTCCTCAACACTGCTGTGCCTAGTCTACCCACACAGTAATTAACAAGAGGAAAATTGCAGTGTACATGCTTTCAGCCCTCATTATGGTGTGTGAACATAGACTTGAATCATTGCAGACAAATGATTAATGTATCGTTCATTTCCGAGAAGTGAAGTTTACAACACGAACATTAATGATTGGAAACAAAAGGCTGCAGACAGTGGACCAGTGTGAAACTTATATCATGAGTGGGTCCATAGTGCGCTCACAGCTCTCCTGGGACCTGCTTAAATCAATGACAATCACAAACAAATTAGCCTCGCCTTAACGCACTGGCTCTCCCACTCTGCGCTGACTACACACGTTTATGAGACTAGCTAAAGCACAGCCCACATGGAGTTGTTTTACAAGTTACATAAATAGATGTTATAATGTGTACAGGGAATACATGTTAAAGAAGACATATGACTTTCTTCTACAAACGATTCCAGATGTGGATCGTTCATTTACATTTTGTTAATTAAATCTCAATATTGATCTAAAACGACTTCACAATTGAAATGGGTCCATTGTCGTTTCCTGCTTCTGGCCCCACTTCTTCATAGTGGCTTTTGACTATGGCAAGCACATTCTAATTTAAGGTGTTTTTATTGTTGAAAGAGGGCTATGCAACATTTTTTAACATTTATGTATGTTTGAATACTTTGCATAATCTCTTTTAAAGGCGCTGTAACTCATTTTCTTAAAACAAGAAAAACAGAACTACGGTTTGCAGTGGTCCAAAGTTATTCCTCACTTACCTTAAACATCCTGAGCGTCTTAATTATTATTCAGCACAAAAGTTTATAAGCACTTTCAGAAAGAAAATTGGGTACAGGGCCTTTAAGTTCCATAAAAATTGGGAAAAAAATTCATTAAACTCCAATAAAATGGGATCTTAAACCCTTGTGATGAAATGGGATTAGATTCATAGCAACTGAAAAAAAAACAATTCATGCAGTGTACTTTTAAGTCATAAAACATCACAAAAACTTGGAACTTTTCTATTTCAAATCTCTACGGAAACCGCTTATATTGTCCAGTGCAGCTTCATTCATATATAGTATAGAGAAAAGAATATAATTTCACGCCATTGGGATTAGATTTGTGTAGCTGCATGTACAGAACACGCTTCTTCATAATGCACCAAATGAAACAATTTGCACTGCTGAGTGTCCCTTGACAAAGTCTGTGCGTGATAGACTTGAATCTCTATAAGTGCAATGATACAATAGAAAGCTGGCAGTGTCTCTTTTGGGAGGATCTCGGCTGGAGCAGTTTAAACAGTTAAGAGCAGGGATTACACTAGTTTATAGCGGCTTATGCTAACGCCGGAGAAGGAGCTAATTGCAGGAAGCTGTCAGTGAGTCCAATGTGCGTCGTGTGCACAGGAGCAGCTGGGATTAGGCCACTGGATTCATCTAAGTTTATGAGCACTGACTTAAAACAGCACATCACATTCACTATTACAAATGGTTGAGCATTAGTAATAAAATAAAATTGAAGGGAAACGGTATTCCTCACACAAATTAAATAGCAGTGTTGCAAAAACAATGTACAAGAACATTTGCAATATAAAATATGCTGTTGTATCGTTAACAGTTAAGCCTTGGTGATGTAAAATATAAAATGACATGTGACCATCATTATCTGTCATTTAATTTGTGGATTTGTTTGTATAAAACTGTCAGAGGCTACAAGTACATGCACACTTAAAATCTGCTTATTATGAGATTTTTGGAGATTGAAAATGATTAAAATGACATGGAAACAGCCACATCTGATTTCTGTCTGATCATGGTCCCTGAGATTACTCGCATCAGATTTTGGTTTGCATGGTTTGCATGTCATTTTGATCATCTTAAAGATCCAGATCTGCTTTACAGAATAAGAAAGACATTAAAATCAAAACATAAATATCCATTGTAAAATTTACATTAAAAGAGGAGAGTGCAGAATAAAAACCTTTCAGTCATATGCACAGCTAAACAGAACCGTTTTGAGCCTGGATTTAAACACTGTCAAAGTAGAGGCCTGTCTCACATCTTCAGGAAGACGGTTTCAGGTTTTAACTGCATAAAACTGAAACGTTATTCCCCATGTTTAGTCCTGACTCTGGGCACCAACATGTCGGAGATGTACTTTGGTGCTGGGCCATGGAGAGACTTGTACACAAGCAGAGCTGCTTTAAAGTCTCTTCTCTGAGCCACAGGAGCCAGTGCAGAGGCCTGAGCACAGGACTTATGTGCTCGTACTTCCTGGTTCTAGTCAAGACCCGAGCAGCAGTGTTCTGGATGTACTGTAAGACTCGTTTGGAGAGGCCGTTACAGTAGTCTAACCTGCTGGAGACAAAGGCATGGATAAGTCTCTCCAAGTCTGGTTTAGACAGTATACCTTTGAAAACATATGTAAACATAGCCAGAGTCTTTAGTCACTGTGCTGTGTCTATATAATATTGTTTTATATTTTCAAATAAATAAGATTAATTAAAACGCCCTTGGTCATAACATAGGCTATAATACACTGCAAGGTTAATTTTACAGGTTGATTAATGTTTTGATGGGCTGAATTACAAGGTCACTGGGTACACCATCACCTACACATACATTTATTTGATCGGTGCCATGCAATGTAACTTTCACATGCTCCACGCCAAGGGATCAAAGTTTTGTACATGTACAGAAACATGTTAGAAATTGCCAGCCATCAAAAAGGAAAGCAGTTGATTTCACCAGGGATACATTCCTCGCACAAACTCCTCTCTGCGGTCAATCTGTTTTATTCCCAGAGCAGCCGATGGATTACATCTGAAGGAACAGTGTCTTCTTCTGCTTCTCATATCTTCCTTCTTCAGTGTATTCCCTGCAGGATCACCAGTACATGCTATATACAGCACTAAAAATGACCACACAGAGATCTGTCAAACATACAAACATTAAAGGACTCATATTACACTATTTTCTGATCTATGTTATCTATGTTTTCCTCCTCAAAAACATACCCAGAGTTGTGTTTTGTTTTATTCACATGTTTAAACACACAAACCTTGCATATTTAGGCTGAGTTCTTCCCTCTAACACTCTGTTCCATCTTGTGCTGTCATGTGGTAATACAGAAAGTGATTCACTGTGTTTTTAAACTCCATACACCTTCATTAGAATGAGTTGGATGATTTTAGCTCTGGAATTGCCAGTCTCTATTGAACTAAAGGTAAAAGGTAGCTGTTAACTGAAAACTACCGCTTCATGACATCACAAGGTAGAACAGAGCGTTTTGAGCTTTGGAGATGTAGTAATAAAGGGTTATTCAAATATGTGTGAATGAAACAAAACACAACTCCACGTATGTTATTCAAACATGTGTGAATGAAACAAAACACAACTCCACGTATGTTTTTGAAGAGATAATAACATTATAAGATGACTCAAAGCTCACAAGAATCAATTTTGTGTAATATAGGCCCTTTAACAATACAATACAAAGATTTTATTTCATTTTCAGATTGACAAATATATAGCTGCCTTTCACTTTACAAAACAAAATCTCTTACATAAGCTATATAAGTGCCCCACTTGGCAGGTCAGTTTAATCATAGCGTGAAGAAAGGTGGGACTATCTCATAGGCCGCAACTATGTGAGTGGCGCCCACACGTTGTATACAGTTGGGAGCATAATTACACTGCCATATTTAACATACAGAATGCACACAAGCAGGAATAAGCAAAGCCACTCATGCAGAACACACGTCCATTACTCAAGCTAAACTTACACTTGTAGCACAAATAAGCCGTCAGTGCCAGCAGTGTTTTTATGCTGACCCACTCACCAATAGTATTTTTCATCCCGGGGTGAAATCCATGCTACATTTTGCAGATGCTCTTCCTGCTTGCTTATATGGACGTTTTATTGGCGATATTGATTTGAGCTTACTGGGTTGTATATGTGCAGGGGTGGACGCCCGCAATTTTCTTTTCTTGTCGGGCCCTTACAGATTTATTGTGGACCCCAGACGCCGATCAATGTGGAGCAGAGCCGAGGGCCGAAAGCAAGATGGAGAGCCCTTCAAATTGAGCGGGGGCGTGGCCTAAGTGGGTGCATGTGAAGCTACATAGATATCTGCAATGTTAGAGCCGTGTCATATGTGGAATAAAAATGACAAATATCGTATCACTGCTGAGCCAAAGTTTAGAGCTGGGGTGAAGATGTGCTGCGAAGTTGAATTGCTTTTGAAATTATAAAGGACAAGATTTTGAGTGTACCAAAGATAGTCTGGCTATTTATCTGATTTGAAAACAATATTTGGATAGCATATTTGCAATTAATGTTAAAATCAACAGCTCAGTATTATTTATTTTATTTTATTAGT
>KN483889.1:0-19599 GCA_000787095.1 Periophthalmodon schlosseri
CTCGCGGTTAGAATTGCAAGTATGGAACTCAGCTTCTATAACTGCTCTAGCCTCGATGAGCTTCATTTGGCTGGAGCCGAACGCTGTGGGTGGCGTCACACTCACTTGTCCACTTCTTTATACATTCCATGTCTGAAACCCGTGGAAAATATCACTGTATGGAATAAAACTAATCTATCTCCATGTAGAATGTTCCGAAATATGGTTTTAACTGAAATCATGTTGACGTTCCACCTCCAGAAAGCTTCACGGTGTTCCTCTCTATCAACTGTCTATTTTTACTCCAGCTCATCTTTGCACATACTTTGCCTTTACTTTGCAGCGCCTCCATTACCCGCCGCACTGTACACCACTCTGTTCCCTCTGCGAGTCGACGGTCGCTACTTTCTTTCGGACTTTTCTTCCCCGAGTTTATTTTTCCGCTCAGGCCTTGGCGGTGTTGTTTTATCAGCTCCGGATCTGTTTGGCACGGGCGTCTCCGCTGCTGGGATTAAGGCTCCAGACAGAATGATGGAGTTCCACACTGACCCCGGGGCAGAGGAGGGGAGAGGGAGGAGGCCAAGTAAATCATCCATGTGGAATGACGGAGAGAGGGACACGGAGGAAGGTCAGAGGGATGAGAGGCCGTACAGGAATGTTGTAGAGAAGATGTTTCAAGGAGGAGGAATATTTCGTGCTGTGGTTTGCCGTTGTGTTCTCTGTTGAGTGGAGAGCAGAGCAGACGGAGACAGGGAAGTGGTCATAGCAAGTTTTGGTGATTTCAATAAACGTGAGTAAGAATAAGCATCAAATATTTGCTACGTTCAAGCCAAAATAACACGATGTCCGAAATGACAATCCTCTTGTGATCACTGTATCTGATGTAGTCCTGGTTTAAAAGACACATTATTGCAAAATTAACTCCCTCACATAAAACATACCTGGAATTGTATTTTGCTTCATTCACGCTTGTTTAATAAATCCTGTATAGTAAGTTTACACGTTCTGCGCTCTGAGTACTTACGCAATTTTGAATTTCTCAGGATTGTTATGTCACAGGTAAAAGTCCAAAGGTCTTTTAGGCGTTTAAGCTGTCAAACCGTGTTCATTACAACCGCATGCATGTGTTAGCACGTCGGCGCTGGTCGTTGTGTGGTTTTTTAAATGTAATTCCCTCCGCTGCCAGCAGATAGCGACACAAGTTGAAGTTCTAAAACATGGAACGGCGAAGCAAAGGCGCTCAAGAGCATGTTTAAGGGCAAATAATGCATAATATTAGAAAATTTAAAATCTGATTTGATTATTTTGTTTCTTAGATGTAAAGCGCACTGATTTATGTTCTGTGCTGCTGTAAAAATAAATAAATAAACAAATAAAAACCTTTGCTTTGCCTTGTTTGTACCTGGTTTAGTTCTAAGTGAGTCCTAGTGTACTTTTGTTTTAGTCCAAATTTAGTGCTAGACACATTTTTTCTCTTGGTTTAATTTAAATATGTACTTATCTGAATCTCTTAAAGCTTACTGTGGATTTTTTTTTTTTTTTAACCCTATAATGCCAAATGCATCAAATTTGATGCAAGCATTTCTGAGACCTAATGCATCACCTTATGGTCAAAACTTCACTCCAAACCCTCTCGTATCCAATCTGATACTTGTCTTCCACTCCCTGGTGGACACCTTTATCACTACAACAGTTAAAACACAGTACATGGGACAATCCAAGATGATTTAATAATTTTTTTTTGTAATTTAAAGGTTCCAGATTCAAGAAATCTGAATTTTCTGTCCATTATTTCTGGGGTCAGGCATTACAGGGTTAATATTTTAAATCAATATTAATGAATTTAGTTATGCAGATGTTTAAAGACCGTTTGGCCTGTGAGAGTTGTTAAGTTAGGTTTAAGGACTGGCCGCAAAGCGAACGCTCATTCCCGTAGCGTGTCGTCAGTATATACTATCAGACCATCCCATACGGCTTTACCTTTCACACAGCGTATATACTTACACTAATATTAGATTTATTAGAATAGACTTGTCAACGTACGGACATCTCCGAGACAACTTAGCGTAGTCCCAGCGCATGTCAGACACAGCTGAGCGGCGATAAGCCTCGGGTCAAGGTGAGGGGGAGCGCTGCACTTTTCTCACACCTCATTTACACAGGCTGGAGAAAACACGATAGTCTTCATCAGGACGGATGACGAGGAAGAGAGGCTTTCAAGCTGCTTTGGAGTTCTGGACTCGTAGATTTGTCCTGAATTAGATCTGACCTGAATCAGTTTGTGCACTGTAACTGCTACACATGTTCGTCGATTTGCGCTGTCCCTGTCAAATAAATAAATAAATACATTTTCGGGTATTTCAAGATAGTTTTGCATGGGTTATGAGAGTTGTGAATGCAAAGAAAATTTACAAATGCAAGTGTACTGCACGGATAGACGTCTACAATGTAAATATAAACGGTTGTAGGTAAGGTATAGAAAAGATTAGCCATTTTCGCTAACATGGGTGCACTATTACTTATAACTACAAAAAATGTAGTCTGTTATAAGAAAGCAGATATTTTGTCAATTACTATTTTTTTTTTTTTCGTGTTATGTTTTGTTTTATTTTTTTGGAGGGTTTTTTTTGCCAGTTGGATTTTTGACACGTTATACATTTGGTGAAATTTGGTTAGATTCTTTTAAATATTATTACAACAAATCAAAATAAAATACCAAAGCTTTAGTAAATGGTCACATCGAGGAACCGCTCACCCATTCACACACACGTTCGACAATCGACCGCTCAACCAACGATGTTTATGTCGAGAGCGGGATTCGAACTTCCAACCTTTGGGTCACTGGACAAACGCGCTACCAACTGAACTCCTGCCGCCCACCTCGTGACCTCATAATAAATACGCCTGCGGATACTGTACACATTCTCACGGTTCCATTGGCCGCGGTTCAACGAATGTATGGTCGTAACTTCACGTTTAGATAAAGATTAAAAGCTAACAGTGGACACTTGTGTAGAAAACAAAGCTAGTGCTATCGCTAGTGCTATCTTACTGCTTATCTGTGTCTATAAAGAGCAGGTCTTGCTCTTGGCAGATACGCACAGGTCTGTAAAACACGGATTTATTGGTGTTTTCAATAAGTCATAAGCCAATATAGATCTACTACCCCCATATAAATTTAAATGCTACTTATATCACAACTACGGAAAAATGGCGTAACACAAAAATAAGAAAATTGCCTATTAAAATGTTTTTTATTGTCTCCATGGACATGTCAAGCAAATATCCTACAATAAACTATATGAATTATGTGTTTTTATTGAGAAAAAAACAACGTGAAACACATGTATTCGTGTGGGCTTGCCTCTCCACAGATCTGACCTGGCATAACCTGCTTCTTTCCACGGAGAGAGAGACGTTTAATGGCAGACTGCTGAACATTCCCGGAAAAGCCATAACACCCCCACAGAGACAACCAGGTGCTGAACTCTCCACTAGAAATGTTACATAACGCACCTTTAACACAGGTCTATTATTTACAGAGTTGGGTAGTACTCAGTTACATTTACTTGAGTAACTTGTTGTGGTTACTCCTCTCACTGTGAGTAAGTCTAGACAAGTGACAAAAGCTTTATGTTGCCAATATGAAATGATTTAAATATTTGTGTTTCTTGCACCGCTCCTTCAGATATGATTTTGTTTTTCAAATTTTTGTGTATAACCTTTGAAAATACCAGTTTTAGTGCTTTTTTTTTTTTTTTTTTCCCCCTTCAAATTAAATTAACTTTAAATTATAAATCAAATATTACGCCCGAACAGTTACTCTCACTTGAGTAATTTCTTGGACCACTACTTTGTACTTCCACCTGGGCGTTATTTTTGAAGTAACTTTACTCTTACCTGAGTACAATTATTAGCCACTCTACCCACCTCTGATTATTTATTATAACTATCATGGTCTATTCTTCGGAAACGCCAAAACATATCAGATTACATTAACTGTAAACCTATGATATAGTGTTAGCTAGTTGTTAGTAGTACACTCACCAAACCCTTTTACTACTGTTTACCTACTTTGGCTTAATAATACTTACTACTACAAGGGCTGAACGATTTGGCAAAAATGTCTAATTGCGATTTTTTTTGTCACAGTTCTGCCTGTTTTTTCATGTTTATCCCAGTCCGGCTCCGTTTCCCAGCCTGTTCCGGTCTTTCTTTTGCCACCTCCCTGTTTTCCCTGCAGCTGCTGTTCATTTGCTAATCAGCCCAGGGCGGCCTATATATTGTCCCTCTGTTCATTCAGTTATTGCTAGTTTGTCGATCAGTCAAGAGCAACACTCAAGCTCTGTACCTGAACAAATCTGTTGTCTGAACTTGTGTTAAAGTCTGAGGGACCTGTTCCCGAGTGTATTTTCCCAGCCTGTTTCCCATATTGATTCCCTGTATTGGAAGAAATTTTCGTTGACATTAAATAAGACATCATTCCTCAGTTTTTGCCTGATTTATCATATTAAGAATTACCTGTTTCAAGGACACTTTCTGTTGTTTTTATTGAGACGAGATGAAGAAGTTGGACTGTTTTCTTTGTTGCATTTGAGTCCAGTTTTACCTGCGTGATATGTTTCAGATGAGCGTTGCGATTATGATTAGATTTGCGATTTATTTTTAATAATAATAGTTCACATTTCAAACACGCTCAGACAAATTGACAAAAAACTGACATATGAACTAATACTAATTTTAAAAAATCACATTTCAGAGCAGTTTTCATGCAGAATAACAGGATATTTTGTTTGTGGATGAAATTATGACGCTTAAAAAAATGGTGACCTTTGCGATTTGCCCATTCAAACGCGATTAAACTTGCCCTGAATACTACTACTACTATTTGTGAGTACTCTACCCTCCTCTGGCTCCTTTCATTTGAGACTCTTTGGTCCAGTTCTCAGTCCAAGGTCGTCCTCCTCAGTGAATCCTCTGAGCCCCTCTCGTTGATGCCTGTGGGTTTGCAGCTCCTCTCCGCTAAGCGCAGATCGATATCCCTGTGCGTCCACTGTTTGTGTTCTAATATCCCCCAAACACCACCTGCCAAAATATTTACACTGCGTTTCCAGTCAAAGAGAGACGGGTGAATGCAAGGAGTGGTTTATGTGAGTGATTTCGACCAGTTTCAGACTCATTTAATGCCAGTTGGCTCAGGAAAATGCTTGAAATGGCACAAACTTTCTTGCAGCATTGCTACATTGTTATTTCACTTGAGATGAGCATAAATAATGGAAATCTGTATAAAATATCGAAACCTGTCCTTGTGTCCTCGGGCAAGACACTTTGCTTATTATGCATGAATGTGTTGAGTGAGTTTTATAAATGTATTTTTATTTTACAATAATCTCAGGGTTAAGTTGGTTAATGAAGACATATTGTGCTTGTCTGCTATATAGTTATAATCTATGACACCCGTGGATCGTTATGTTATAATTTGGACATTTTAAGTCGAAATATTTATCTAAAACAAGTCCGCTGACTTCCGCGTTAGAAAAGTGCTGTGCCCAATGGGAGCTGACTTCACCATAAATGTCAAATTAAAGAGGTTTGCAGCTGTTGGCACCTCCGATGAATAGCTGCAGATCACACTAGTGAGTAGCGGATTTTTTTTCATTTGTATCAAAATAATTACGTGACGCTGACGAATTTTACGTGTATCACCGAATGAGAAAATAAAATTGGAAAACGAAGTACAGAGCAGTGGGTGTATGGGTGTAACGGTGGCGGTGAAAACGGGGATTGAGCTGCAATATGGCGTCTTGAGAATAATTAAAGATTGCTCAAACATGCACGAATCACTCCAAATACAACTTCGAGGGGGTAAATGAGGAAGGGGAAACCTCTAAAAAAGTGCTTTATGCTTTACGTTACTTTTTCTAAGCAGTAGCGGCAACAATTTGATTTAACTGACTGTGACAGTAAAAGCTCCGAAAAGTCAATTTTGCATAAAAGGTCTGCTTTAAGTCCAGGGTTCAGGTTTGGGGGTGGGGTTGATAATTGAGTATTAAACCTAACTGAATGTGGAGTGGAGGTCCACTCATCATGGCGCTGCCCATTGGCTGCAGCCAGACACTATTTGCACAGTTTGGTAGCCTTGAAGTAGCTTATAATCACTCAGTATGGTTACAACATTATAACACATAACCTTGAACCTCTAAAAAAGTGCTTTATGCTTTACGTTACTTTTTCTAAGCAGTAGCGGCAACAATTTGATTTAACTGACTGTGACAGAGAGATAACCACTGCCATCTCTTAGGCTTACCCATTTTTTTCATGTATTTAAACTGTTTATATCCGTTTTTGTATCGACATCTTGTTAAAAACAGATCAAAATGAGACCACTAACTGCTGCCTGCATCTTACTATAAAGGAATTTTAGTGTAGTAATGCTGGTATGTTAGCATGCTAGTTGTTGTGGAACGCACAAATCGCAGGAATGAGAATGCGTTAAAGTTTGGAGCACTGTTAATAATTTAAAATAAACTACCGCTAGTTCTGTTTTTCATGTTTTTAGACAGTAAAAATCAGGTAGAGCCCCTTTTAAGTGACACATTTAATCACTAACAAGACTCAAGTTTGGTGCCACAAATATTCATCCTATAGCATCTTCCAATTGGATTCACACAACAATGCCTCCTCTGCAAAATATATTGCACGAAAATATCTTTTATTTTTCATTTTCACCCCTGGCAAGTGCAAGTGACAGCCGTACGCATTTGTATTTCCCTTTTTTATTGATGCTTTGAGCTGCCTCGATGAACTGACGACTAGAGACGAACATCATCTCTGGAGACAAACAAAGGCCTGAGTAAGAATGGATGAAAACTGCGTGTTTTTGTCTTTATTGTAGTAGTGGGAAGCGGGGGGCAGCGTGTGGGTGGGGGGCAGGTCATCGCGTCTCCTGGTTTACATGCTAATGACCAGTTTAGTGGCTGTGGGGAGGGCACCCAGGTCAAACACGGTGATAAGTCAGTGTCATAGTAACGCGAGGGTGCGGGCGGTGGTAGTGGTCAGGCCGTGCAGCTGGGCTTTTTCCTCGTCGTCAAAGAAAGCGGCCTAAAGCTTTCAAGACGACGTCCGAGATCGCTGCAAAACAGAAGCTGATAATTACTTTAAAAGATAAATAACATATTTGGATTTTTTTTTTTTTTTTTTTTTTATATGTTTAAATTTCATTCTCTGCCCTAGTATCGGTTGATATTGGGAATCGGGAGATACTTAATGCCAAAGTATTGGTATTACTTGGTATTGGAAAGCTGGAAATGTGCCTCCCTATCTGAGACATGACATATACCAGAATGTAATTAATCATAGTTACCATTCTTCTTTGAAATAGACCTGAAATAGACCTAAATTTGTAAATCTCCAATTTTACATATCAGTCTCTTCCATAGTTCTAAATGTTTCTAATGCCAAGGCTGTGTGCATAAATAACCACCAGAGGGCACTGAAAGTCACTTAAAGGATTAACCAAAAGAAGACAACGCAACTATAAATCAAACAAACTGCAATTTGTATTTTATCAAAAGTACAGTATGGTACTTTCTGAAGGTGGCACATCACCTGCGTGGAAATAGAATGTTAAAACCATACTACGGAACATTCTCCATGGACAGATTAAATTTAATGCCATATTGTGGAAGATTATGGCCAAAGGAACAGACCAAAGACTCATGGTTTGTGGAGATGGAAGCCCCGCGCACCGTTAGAATGCATGTTTTCTGTTTTTCAGTGCAATAAAAACATCCAAAATTAAAAAAAAAAATGCTGTTCCTTTACTCTATTTTTGGCTAAAAAAAAGTTACATACTGTGGCTTTAAGAAGAGTCAAGAAAATGAGGTAAAAGTAAAGTTGGTTTGTTTTGTAGCTTGGCCCAGTCATGAGCATTTAGGCTTGGTATTTCCAGTTTGTTTTTACAAAATGACGCCAGAGGACGCTGTAGGCATCTCCTGGTACATTGAAAAGTGAAGCTAAAACAATGGTAGCGGTATGAATGAAATAAGACCATTTAAGGACTCAGATCAGAACATGTCTGCTGGAAATATAAGGACTTTTAAAACATGGAGGAACTGCTTGGATTACAATGTGCCAATTGTCCTCAGAGAGTGGTGGAAGCAGGTGGAGTAGTGAAAAGGAGCCTAAATAAACATCTTGACAATTCTTTTTTTTTTTTTTTTTTCACAATTCTTGATCTTGGAAGCTAAGCAGGATTTGGCCTTGTTGGGACTCGGAAGGGAGACCTTTGGGAATACCAAGTGTAGTGAGGAAGCAGGGGCCTTAGTGCAGTTGTTTTGCAGTGGTGGATGAAGTACTCAATTTTGTTACAAGTAAAAGTACAGATACAGAGGTAAGAGGTTGCTACGTAAGTACTTAAAAAAGTAAAAGTATTTCACAGATTTTCTTCATTTGTTAAAGTGTTAAATGTAGTGATATTGATTTAAAAATGCTACATTTTAATACGAATCAATTTCTTAATTTTTCTCAGGAATTTTGTGTATTTATTTTTGTTTCCTCAAAGCCGAAGTTTGAACTTGAAAACGTTAGTCAGGATGTTACCACGAACACGGTAAAAATAATCCCTCAAATCATATAAAAAGTACTTTTTACTTTTCAGTCCCTGTTCAAAATGTAGTGGAGTAGAAAGTACAGATACTGCTCTCAAATGTAGTGAAGTAAAAGTCAAAAGTAATCACTGTAAAATGTACTTAAGTAGAATTTAGAAGTATCTGCACTTTCCTTTACTTTCCTAGTACAGATATATTGTATAAGCAGCTCTTGAGGTCAAAATATGTCCGCTACGAGCTGTCTGCATCTAATTAGAAACCATTTTGTCCGATAATCAGGAAGTGTGCGTTGGCATGCTAGTCGTTATTAGCTTTACCCTCACGGCAAAACTCCACTCTGGCCTCAGAGTTGCGAAAAACACGCAAATTAGGATGTTCTGAACGCATAAGGTAAGTGAGGAATAACTTTGGACCGTCGCAAACCGTTTAAAATGAACTAGCTCCGTTTTGCACGTTTTTAAGACGGCAAAAATCAGGTACTGTGCCTTTAATGTAACAACTCACAAAATCAGCACGGCAATTCGTTCCGGTCTCTGCGTTCTAATATGACCTAACATCTGTCGCGGGGCTTGTTCGGGACGCCATCAATTTTGAATGGTATCTTTCTTATTCTATCAATATGCCACCCGCCGAGCTAAATGCCATGACAGCCCGGGCCATAGACGGCTGTTTGGTGCACGATTGATTGGTCTGGCATTTGATCCTCGGGCTCTCCGGCTCACTGAAAAATGGAACACACGCCCCTTTAACTCCCCCCAACTGCCCGTCCCTTTAACATTAATCTGCCCACACCGCCGCCGTTGATCCCTCGCTGCCTGTTGAAACTGCTTCGTGTTTTGAGCTCGAAAGACTTGCTAAAGGAACATGAACTAAACGGCGTGTCGCTATCAACTGACCGTTTAAAGGCGCTGTAACTTACAAATGTGAAAAACCAGAACTGGTTCATTTTAAACGGTTTGCAGGGGTGTAAAGTTATTCCTCACTTGCCTCACGCATTCCGAGCATCCTGATTATTCATCGATATGATAAACAACTTTCAGAGACCAGAGCGGAGTTTTGCCATGACAGTTAAGCTAATAACTAGCATACTGGCGCGGACAATAACATGCTTTATAATTACAGCACACAGACTTATTTTGACCTCAAGAGCTGCTTATACAATATATCTGTACTGGTACAAGACACATTTTTATCAAAAACATTTTGCACAAAATAATAGCAAAACTTACCAATCACAGTACCGTGCTGTGGTTTGTGTGGAAGCCAGCGCCAAACGACCAAAACAAAATGGCCACACTGATGGATGTACTTCGGTCTACACAAAATAAATGTGTTTTTTAATATTTTTTTATTTGTCAAATAATTTCTGTGTACATTACTGGAGTTTCGGAGCAGTACAGTACAGTACATTTATGGAACTCCCTTGTGTATTGCCATGATCTCCAATCAATAAGTACAATTTTAAAACTAAAAAAATGTCCAAACTGGGGGTAAAAAATGTAAACTTTGCAAAATCTTAAATATAATCTTGTGTTTTAGTAGAATGAGTAATCCAACCTGTCATACGCAGTTAAACTTTCACTTTTTTCTGTCCAGCTGTAGCACTAAACCACTGTAGGACCAATATTCGAGTCAAATCAATAACATCTCCATGGAGACAAGCCCGTGTCAGACCCTCCACAAGAAAAGTTACACGGAGCACTTTTACCAGATGCTAAAATAAGAAGAGCAGAGCAGAGGAGTTGCAGACAGCAGACACGTGCATGTGGATTGGGAAGAGATTAAGTGGTCTACTTTGACCCCTAGTGGAAACACAGGGTAAGACGTCAACACAAAGATTTGAGTGAGGTGCAGGCCAAATTTAGACTCTACAAACAGCAGAAGACTTTTAAATTCAACTTACGAAATCTACAGTTACCCCGCAAAGGGATAATAGAAAATGCAGTAACTTGCTCGCTCCACGGATCCCTATGAGAAGTAAATCTAAGTGTAACGGAATAAAGTAAAAGTACTACAGGCGCGCGCATTTATAAAACAGCTTTACTGATTTGGGCGTGGGACAAAAGACACATGATGATTGCCTTTTTATTTTTTTTATCCACACTTTTCCTTCTCCATAGAGACAAGCGAGTGACTTCACCAGGACAAGTTACAGGTCAGATCTGTGGAGAAGGGACCGCACTCACACTAAGAATGCGTGTTTTTCAAGGTGTTTTTATAGCAATAAAACACCTTTTTAATTGAAAAATGTATGTATTTTTATTTAACCAAGATGGTCCAATCGAGAGAGAAAAACACAAAATATAGTATGTTTTAAAGCTACAGTATGTAACTTTATGGAAACAAGTAAAGAGTGGAGATCAAGTCTGCTCACTGTAAGGACAAGTTTGTTTTTGTTTTTGTTTTTTGTTTTCAGTGCAATTAAAAAAAAAACAACTAAAAAACATGCTTTTTATTTTAGTATATTTTTTGGCAAAAGAAAGTTAGCTTTAATGGCATATTGTGGAACATTCCAGGCAAAGCTATAACATCTCCATAGATGGAAGCAGACCAGACACACACCAGAAGTTCCACAGTGCACCTTTAATTCAACTCCATATGATGTTATAGGAAAAAATCCCTACTGAACTTTACCATTATTTCTATTATTGCCATGACAACAAGAATAGCTTTTTTTTTGTGTCCATGAGCTCCAAAAACAGACTATTGATGATTTCCCCTTTTTTAAAATAGCCTCCTTCTCCCTCATCGCCATCACCTCCTCTCCCCAAATTTATGAAGACATTTCTTTGGCGCGCTCCTTGTAAACTTCACCGTCATAGTCCTTAATAATCCGCCGAGGTGTCCGAGGATGGATGGCGCATTTCCAACCTTACCTTTCCGTGCACTTGTTGACATTTTCCCATCATGCACCGCAAATAGGCCTGCAAGAATGTTTATGTATGCTTAACCGGGGGCCATGCATCACGGGAGGAGGAATGCAGATGGATCTAAAACAGAATTCACGACGGTAAATTTAGCTGTAATGGGCTCGGAGACGGGCCAGGAGGGATGGATCTGACCTTGTTCTACCCTATAACTTTGAAGTTATATGAAAACACATGTTAGGAGAATGTATCAAGAACATGACTTGAAGCTGCGATAGCGATAATGACATAATGCAGGAAAAAGCTGCACTGTGTAACTTTTTCTCCATGGAGATGTTGTTGCTTCGCCTGGAATGTTCTACACAGTGGTGGATGAAGTACTCAATTTTGTTACTTTAGCTCTGCATCTGTACTTTTGCTTAAGTCGCTCAAAAGTGTCATGAAAAAATCTACTTAAGTAAAAGTATTTACATACCCGTTTAAAAAGTAAAATGATTTCACAAAAGTGTTAATGTAGTAATGTTGATTAAAAATGATATATTTTGGTCAACAGTAAAAATATGAATCAATGTCTTAATTTTTCTTATGAATTTCGTGTATCTATTTTTGCTCATCTTCATGGAGATAAGTTTAATGCCATATTGTAGAACCAGTGGTGGAACAAGTGAAGTGCAAGTAGTAAAGTACTGCACTTAAGTACAGTTACCTAAAAATCCTATTTAAGTACATTTTACAGTGGACAGTTTTAACTTTTACTTCACTACATTTGAGAGCAGTATCTGTACTTTCTACTCCACTACATTTTTTAACAGGCCTGAAAAGTAAAAAGTACAGATACTGCTCTCAAATGTAGTGAAGTAAAAGTTAAAACTGTCCACTGTAAAATGTACTTAAATAGGATTTTTAGGTAACTGTACTTAAGTGCAGTACTTTATTACTTGCACTTCACTTGTTCCACCACTGGTTCTACAATATGGCATTAAACTTATCTCCATGAAGATGAGCAGAAGATGAGACTCCACCAGGCCCATTTTTTCATTGTATTTTTGAGCATTAAAAATACCCATAATTAAAGTCCCAGTATGAAACTTTTTAGCCAGAAAATTGACTTGTTGTGTTTATTGCACTGAAAAACAGAGAAAATCAGGCTTGCATCTCCAAAAACTTGACTATTATTTTGCCTGGCAGAGGGGCTCCTCCTGTTGTTTCTTAGGCTATAATCTTCCAAAGTATAGAATTAAACCTGTGTAATTGTTCTAAACTTTTTTTATTTCTATGTCGTGTCACATCCAGAAAGTTACAGAATGTTTATTTTCTTTTAATAACTAGATGGATCTGTTTTTAATACCCTACTGTAGAACATTTCATGGTAAACAAAAACATCTCTATGGAGACAAGCAGGTGCCCCTCAATCTGAACAGTTGCATGGTGCATCTTCATTAGTGCAAGGAACAGAAGTATAGTCCTGTGACAGTCTATTTTATGGCGTTAACTAATAACTTACTTTCCTCCCCTGTCATTAAGTACAGCTTCTATAAAAGGTCACTCAAGTAGACCCTATGTATCTGAGTACTACTTTGTGAATAATGCAGTGAAACGTGCTTTGTTCTCTGGCCTTCTCCTCAGTCTTGTTCATTATGTCCACAGTGAGTTAAGGCTGAGCGGGCACTTGGCTATTTTAAACTGCTGTCCACACTGCTCTGTAACGGCTCTGCTTCATTATTTATGCGTCGCTTTATTTAACGCCATTATTCAAGACGAGAGCAAATTCACTAACTTAAACAATCGCCAATAGTCTACAGCTGTGCCACTACACACATACTGTTGATCTTTGAATCTTCCCTCATTAAAACATATCTGGAGATGTATTTCGTATCACGCCAGTTTCAGTGATCCTCTGTAAAAAGTCCTTTGCCTCTGAGCCTCGTCAAACACACTTTGAAATTTCCCAGGATTGTGACGTCACAGATAGAGACCCTAAGTCCATAAATCGTCACCACACTTGTTTTTTTAACTAGCCAATGTTTGAAGTTCTTAATCATAAAATGTCAAAGCAAAGCTACTCAAGAGAATGTTTAAAGCCCAATAACAATAGCCTACAATTAATGCATAATATGAATTAATTGTGCCTATATAACACCATTTTCTGATCTACGTTATGATGTTTCCTCATCACAAACGTACCTGGAGTTGTGTTTTGTTTCATTCACACGTTTAACACAAACACAAATCCTGCATATTTAGGCTGTGTTCTTCTCTCAAACAGAAAACACTCTGTTCCACCTTGTGATGTCATGTAATACAGGAAGGGTTTCACTGTGTGTGTTCACTAGAATCATTGCCGTTAACTTAAACTACCGCTACATGACATCACAAGGTGGAACAGACCATTTTGAGCTTTAGAGATGTAGACAGACTAATAAAGGATTACTCAAACATGTCTGTAATCCATAAGTCCTCCAGGTATAATCCATAGGAAAAGGAAAAATTCTATTCTGTCAACTGGACAAAAAGTTTGTGTGAAGAGCTGCTCATTCTTCTGTTCTGGTCAGTGCTGGTGGACACTGCCTTAGCTCCTCCCTTCAGATAGATATGACAACAGGCGTGTTAGTTTCATTGTAGTTATATTTTGCATAACTGTTCAGGCCCCTAATGGGTGCTCTCACACCTACTAGCATACTGGCTAGCCCTATAGTTTTCTTGTTTAGCTTTAGATCTGAGGATGGAGTTGTAAATAGGAAAGAATGAACAGGAATGGAGGGCTTAGACATCATTTATCTTCTAACAAAAATTGCCTCTTTAACTCCCCTGTCACACCATTTATTTCCTTTGGCTAAGATCTGTACATCACTATCTTCAAAGAAGTGGATAGTGGCTATGAGATGGATATGCACAGCAAGTTGGTGTCCTGAGGAGCCCTCCCAATGGTGTTGCTACATTCTATTATGGCGTGGCTGTTTTTTTGTTTTGTTTTTTTTTCTCCAGTATAACGCTCACTGCAGTCTTGTGTATATCCACAATTAGAGAAGGCTTTCTGCATGTGGTGGTCTTTCACTTTTCCCTCTGTGCTTGTAGGAACCACTTGAGCCCTGTGTTGTAATGTTCGATTACTCGGAGTTTGTGCTGCAGTGGATGGTGTGAATCGAAAAGCAGTGTGTGGGCTTCCTGAAGACTTCTACCTGGAGTCTCTGGCTTTCTTAGATTGGTCCCCTCCTGTATTTACTTCACAATTTGTTCTCCTTGGCCTCTCCCTGCGTGAACGTAATGTTAGGGTCCACAGCTTTAATATGTGCAGTAAAGAATTCCAGGTCTTGAATTTTTATTTTAGTCAAGTTGTCATCCACACAGGTCAATGCATTCTGCTCCTTATATATGTTAGCCATAATAGGAGAGACCGGTGAGCCCATGGCACAGCCGTGGGTTTGCCTGAAGACGTTTCCTCTGAACTGAAAATATGTGGTATTTAAACAAATTTCCAGCAGTTGGCAGAATTTGGTCAGGTGACAGTTTAGTCCTCTTGTTTAGCTTAGTATCCTTCAGTAGTCTCCTCTTTGCTGGCACCTCAGTAGCGGTTTTGAAGCCAAACACTGCCATCTGCTGATCACAATGATGCACTGCACATGTGATTGAACTTCAAGATGCTGGCTGAAGTTTAGAGTAAAGATTTCAAATGAAGCCCCTCAGTGCATTGGTATGGCAGTGTAGGCGATGGAAAATTCATCATTATAAAGTCTAAAATATATCCTTTGGTAATGACAGACACCTCCAGCTCTGTTCTTAAAGGCGCTGTACCTCACTTTTCTGGACTGAGACGTCTGATGCTCTTCCTGGGATTTGCTGTAGCCACTCCTCCAGTTTGGGGAGGAGTGCTCCGATGACCATGGGCACCACTGATGCCTTCTCCAGCTCTTCTTTGAGCCCCTGGTATTCTCCGGTTTCTCATGTTCCTTTTTTCTGATGTTCCCATCACTTACTGCAATGTCCACCACAACGGCTTTGCTCTGTTTATCCACCGCCACAATGTCTGGTTGGTTCGCCATCACCATTCTGTCAGTCCTCCGGGACTTCCAGATACAGACTGTGTGTTTCTATAGAAATTCAGTGTAGACACCGTAGACACCGACACAAAGGAACCCTAAAAAGCGGAACTAAAGTTCTTTGTTATATGTTCCGACATATTTGAGCGCTGCACCAAACATGGAGGACAGCTGTAAACTTTAGAACCATATCCTCAAGAAAACCCCCTGTCAAGCGAAACTAAGAGACCTGGTTTGCTTATTTTCACGTGAAATAAATAACCTTTAGGTGAGCCATAAACAGTATGATTATTATGCACGGTTTGTCCGAAATAATACGTTTATTGTCGCTAATGCTAATATTTTGCTAGCATTTTAGCAATAGTGACTGGTTGTATGCATGTTATACTGAGCAGATTTTGTTGCAAATATTCTTAGATAATCGTGGAAGTGGTGGTCTATAAAACATTTAATCTCAAACACATATTACCATGTAAAAAAAGTAGAAGCAGCAAACGAATGAATAGTATTAAAGTAGCTATTATAATACAGTTAAATTGCCAGTGGTCATGGGTAAATAATACCCCATGATACATGTTAGTACTATTTAATTTAAGAAATACAGCTGATTAGATTTGTTTGTGGTATTTTTGCAAATAAAGACTTGTATTTTTGCTTGAATTGTATTATGTTATTTTCCCCTGTTATATTTTTAATGTTTAAACAAATTATAGTGAGCCCTATAGTTAATAACAAGAGCACTATTCATACTGTCTATTTTTTTTATTCGAGTTAATGTAAAAACCTGTTACTATGTGCCAAGGAAACTTTAATTAAGCATAATTCGTACCCGTAGAATACACTATACCAATTTTCATACCCAAATGATAATTTGAAAAGCCAAAATCTCTTTAGACAATATTGTAATTGTCACCACAAAATAATAGTATTTGTTTATTATACCAAGTGCTCTTACACTAGTTCTGATAAAACTCCAAGATGAAACTGGAAAGGTCACATTTTATCCAGTCATTTATCCATCAATTAGTATCTGATTTTCGATACTTTTGACATCCCTATACGTAACTGCAATTAATTTAACATAATACTTGTACAGTTAATATAATGCTTTGCTGTCTTTTGTTTTCTAGGCTTTTCAAATGAAGTAAGATTTGAATGGATCGCAAGTTGTAGAGATTAAACATGTTTAGTCATCATTTACGCCTAAGGGCTCTCCCTGAAGTTTGGACTTTTGCCTGTATGAACGTCCACAAACTCGCCTCTCTCCAAAATGTGACCTCACTACCTCAAAAGAAGGCTCAGAACTTCCTATACCCCTTCAACAACATGGAGCCTTACCTTGACCGGTGAGTAATTGCTCACTGGTCGGCTTCAAAAGAAAATAAATAAATAAAATACAATTACAATTTTTCTGTCAAGTGTTGAGATTGCGATTGGATTTGTGATAAATGTTTAAAAAGCAACAACACCAGAAGCATTAAAATTTGAGAGAATACTGATATATGAACTGCTAAACTAATACAAGAATCCCATGCTTTTCAGAACTTGTTTCTAGAGGTCTAAACTACAGGTACTTTTTGATAATTGTGTCCATTAAAATTTCGATTTCATTGCAATCAGTCTGGCAGCCACAAAATCACAGGCTATTTTGTTCTTTGCAGAGAACAGTCTATTATCTAAATGTATTTATTTAATTTATTTGAATAGGGATGGATACAAAAACATGTAGGAACAGGACTGGACTCCCCCCTCTCCACTAAAAATTTTCTGCAAACTACAGAAAATTGTCAAAACTAAAAAGATTGGTCAATGGGTTAAATATCTGAATCTGAATAACATTGGGGAAATCGTTTTATGAATGTGAGCAGCCTTTCTTGCATTTTCAGTGCAATTTCCAATGCAATAAAATTGATTTTCTTCCAAACAAATTGATTTGAAATTCAAATTTGATTAATCAAGTTACAATGGCGTTTGCCCAGCCCTAGTTAGTGTTAGAAAATCATTACAGCCTTTGCGATGTGATAATTGTACCAACTCAGATTGTCATTCAGATTCGATTGCGATATATTGCTCAACCCTAGAATTTGTATAATAGTACATTTGTTATGAAAACATCTATATGAGATGTTTTGTTTTGTTTCGCAGGTCAGTGGACAGGTCAGATTTCCGTCTGTTTAACCCCAGTGTGGAGGACATGCTCAGAGCAGAGAAGCTCTTCTGTTCTACTCCGTCTCATCACATCAATTACTACATTTCTGCAGAGAGGCTGGACCATGCTCCCAACATCAAACAGCCTGAGGTCTGTTTATCCTTCTCCTTTGAAGTGATATTTAAGGATATCTTCACACTGCAGGTTGAATCTGGGGGTTTTTTTGCCCAAATGTGACCTGGGTCTTTTTTTTTTTTTTTTTTTTTTTAAAGATTCGGAAATATCCCTCCTCTTCCAAGCTTCCCTCCTTTTTCCCCTTTAACACCACTTTAGGATCAAAGGCACGGACCAAATCTGATTTATTTGAATCGGTCCTGCAGTCTGAACATGCAAGGCACATTTATCTGACTTTTACAGCCCTGAAATGCTACAGGTGCCACATATTTCACTAAAAGTGCAGCAATGCAATGTAAAGAAGCATCTGCCAGACAACAGCATCAAAGCTAGAAATAAAATGAGATTTTGAAGTCACATGTGTTAAATAGGCTAAAGGTGGATATTTTATGTTTAAGGGGAAAGATAAAGATGACTATGACACAGGCTTTTCCGTTTAAATATATATTATAACAATTTATCTATATCATAACCTAAAAATAATGTGACACAGCATGACTCCTGGTTTTGTCCTCTCCTCGCTCCTTCAGAGCTGTCCAAATTGCAAATAAAATGTGACTCAAATCAGTTTTAACAGCCCCTCCAAAACATCTGATTTGGAAAAAAATCTGAAGTGAGACCTGAAGTGTGAACATAGCCTTATAAATAGAAGTTCCTATTGGTAGTTTTAAGACTCTAAAATGTGATGATGTCATACTCTCAGGTGGGGGCTGGGGCCAGTTTTTACTATTGATTACATTGTACTTTGTTGTAATACAGTGAGTTCTAGGGTGTACTCAATAGAAATGATCAGGTTACCTTTTTGATATTTCATGGCAAACTCTGCATTAGTTGACTCCATCTGCATTAACATCACAACATTCTACAGGACAATAATCTTTATTTGATACCCTGCAATATTTAAATCTACCTAGAATCTAGATATTGGGGATGGGACAAGATCTTGTGCCGGTGGCGAACAACTCTTAACAGATTTGTGGAAAAATAAATAAAATACATTATCAATATGGGTTACATTACATTAGAGAGAAATTATTATTTTTTGGGTCAACCAATACAGAAAATCTTACCGAAAATAATTTGAGAAGATAAGAGGAAAAGGAAAAAATATATATATTATGAAGTATACGAGAATTGTGTCTTGTGTCTTTGAGAGGTATTTAAATTCTGAATTGTAAATACACTATGATGTTATGGGCTTTTGAATGAAAACCCTTTGAAATATTAGATTGCAAAATGTACGCTAGTCACTAAATATGTTAGGAGTAATAAGCATACTTTTTAGTAGTACAGTGATTTTCACCCAGTGTGCCTTGAGGTATTGTCAGGTGTGCCTTGGAAAAATTTGGTAAATTATACAATATAAATCTATGTATGAGTCAGTTTACTCAAATTGCATTTTGGATTGTCCTGAGCAACGTCTCATCCAAAAGAGAAGGCGAAACAATCACCACTGCCAAATTTAAATAACCAGACACAGTGGCATGGGAAATATTTTCTACAGTATGTCATGGTTTGTTTTTTTTTGTATTTAATAGGTAGCGCACTTTTGTTTGAAAAGGTTCCGCTGCATGCTATGAGTCAAAAAGGGCTGAAAAACACTGTTATTTCCATAAAACACATTAAAATAACTATAATCAAATAATTAGATAAATCAATGATCAATGTTTGCACATCTTTTGCCAATAATTCATTTTCCCCTGCCTTGTTCCTCTGCTTTTTTGATATGGGTATGCCCCCCCAACCTCTTTTATTAGTCAGAATGAAATTAAGTATTTTTTTTC
>KN483889.1:19675-30184 GCA_000787095.1 Periophthalmodon schlosseri
ACAATTGTTTTTTCCCCCACACATTTTACAGTCACAGATAACTATTGTTTTGTTGGTCTGATTATTACAAATACAAATTATGTGACATTTAAATAACAACACAGATGTATTCAAATTGACAATAAAATCATGAAATAAAGTCTTAAACAGTTGAGTTATTTTGGATAAAAATGTAATCGTTGTTCTGTCTTGCAGGTATGTTTCATTGGCAGAAGTAATGTGGGAAAGTCGTCCCTCATCAAAGCTCTGTTCTCTCTGACTCCTGAGGTCGAGGTCCGGGTCTCCAAAACCCCTGTAAGAACATCTTTGAGATAAACCCGTTCACATAATAATACATGATAACGTATGGAAAAGTTCATTTAGGTTAGTAATGATTTTTGCCAGAAGGGGGTGCAAAAACTCAGCCTGCTGACAGAAGTTGAGTGAGTTGAGTGAGCACAGAAATGATCAGAGAGGGTATTCACAATGAACTATGGAGCCATTCTGGATTACCACCTGATGACATCATTTAGTGGGGAAAAGAAAGACACGATTTCACATATGTTTAGTGAAGAAACAATATTATATGAGGCTAACTATTCTCAAAAGTCAGATTTAGCAGATTATGGTGCCTTCTAAATATGCAGAAGGTTACCTTTGAGCCTAACATTCAACTATTTTTAAACAATTATTTCATAGTACTCTGCATTAGTCAAGATAATTGTCTCTAGATTAATGCCTTACACAAATTAGGTCATCTAAAACATCAAAACCCAGATAAAACTTTTTGTGGAGTTGTCCCCCTGTGGCTCCATTGTGGCAGAAATTTTATGGGGTCCTGGAAACGTTTTTTTAAAAGGAAGATACAGTATAATTTTAATGTTTTGGAGGTTTATGAGTACTATTGTTGGCCGCCAAAAAAGGTATAACTCAAAAGTGGCTTAAAAAGGAAAGCTCGACATTTAATGAGTGGATCGACTTGATACATAATGTCTTTAAAATGAAAAGGCTTAAAGGTTAAGCCATAGACTGTATATATAAATGGACACCAATTCACTTTCTAGCGGGTTAGCGGAGTCAATGGATTGCTATTGAAAAACTGTCGCCCCTCTCTCTGTAACTGCTGCTGTCAGGCTCATCATTTTGCTCTTAAAATGTTTGTATTAACCCACTCTACATGTTCCTGGTATTTTTATTTCGCTATTGTGTCCGTAACTCAAGATATGAACATTAATAACAGGCTAATCAGGTGCCTTCTTTTCCCCGAGGTCGCTCCTGCTAGCATTAGCAACAGGTTTGATTGACAGCGTTGCTAAGCGCCCACTCCCTGCTAAACCAGCGGTGTGGGGCCGTTACCTTTTAACAGCCTCACTCCAGATTGGCTCTTTGGTTGCTATGATACTCAGTCAGAATTCCAAACACGGAACTCGGCTCCAAATTCGCCCGAACGCTATGGGCGACGTCACATTCCTTTAGTCCACTTCTTTAAACAGCCTATGCACTGTACACAACAAAAACTCAATGAAAAGTAAACGTCAAAAACTAAAATTGACATGGTTTAGGGTCACACAAAGAAGATGAACTTCTTCAAAGTGGGCCGATCCTTCACCATCGTGGACATGCCTGGTTATGGACACCGAGCGCCCAAGGACTTTGTGGACATGGTGGAGCCATACCTCTTCACAAGAACCAAGTACGCCACTCAGTTCTCTCAAATGTATAATAATATAACTTGGGCATTGCAGCATTAGTATAAACCTGCAAATGTTTTAAACTGAGTATAAATTTTCCACCACAGTACCATATATACACATTTTCAATACAAATAAAAGTACAATTTACATGGCTAAAAAAGTACTGCTGCCAAAATTGTACTTAAGTAAAAAGTAAAAAGTACACAATACTCCGAGTACTACTTACTTTTTTAACACAATTTTAGAGAATATGCAAAAACGTAATCTACAATTCTTCTGAGTTCTAGCCAATCAGAGCAGGTGATGCAGTGCTGGTGTGTGTGTGTGTGTCTGTTTTTTTCTACAAACCAACACACACACACACAACCATGGATTGCGCAATTTCGTTCGGTACAGTACTCAGTAACTTCTATGATTTAAAGTGTAACCAATTATAATTATATGGCTAGAATTACACTTAAGTACAAAAGCAGGTTTAAAAATCTACTATAAAAATAACAGCTGCCCCAAAAATCCGCTCAATTATAGTGACATTATTAGAAACATGGGAGGAATGTAACTAATGCCAAATACTTATAATTATTTTTTTCTTTTCTTTTACAGTCTGGTGAGGACGTTTCTGTTGGTGGACGGTAGTGTGGGTCTACAGCCTGCAGACCGTATCGCTCTGGAGATGTGTGAAGAAACCGGGCGACCTTATGTGGTACGATCCACAAATACACATTTCATTGTAGTAGTGATAGAATACACTGATGCTTCTTAAAGGTGCACTGTGTAACTTTTCTGGTCGAGGGTCCGCCACTTGCTTTCTTAATGGAGATATTACTGCTTTCCCTAGAATGTTGCACAGTAACATTTGAAACTTATCTTACTCCGTGGAGAGAAGCAGGTGGCCCCAACAAGGCAAGTTGCAGGTCAGATCTGTGGAGCGGCTAGACCCTTCATAGTAAGGGTTGTTTTTATTTTAAAGGTATTATTTACCAATATATCACCTGTAATTGAAAAAATGCAAGATAGAAAAATGTAATCCCATAGAAAGTAGAAAAGAAATCTCCATGGACACAACCAAGTGGCGGACCCTCCACCAGAAAAATTACATAGTACACCTTTTTAAGAGCTCAACAATGGTAATGAATTAATACACTTTAAAGTTTTTAAAAAAGTACCACAATCACAACTGAGCCTGGGTTGCCAGTGCCTTAACCTGCAGATAGATGACACATCCTGAGAATGAGAAACTTGTATATCAACAGCACATACAGCAGCAGCAGAGGCACAGATTAATGATCGGCTGCAGATGCTGGGGTTTAGGTCGTGACAATTCAGATCAGAGAGAGTCATTTTGGATTTTGACCAACAGGATTTCAGCATTGAAACTGGCAACCGAAATGAGAGGCTCATGTCAGGCCCATTCTGCTTTCTGTCTGGATTATGATATTGAGAACTAAAACACCAAATTAGCATGAGCATGGGGGGTTTTGTACTCCAGACTAAGGCCAACTCAGGACCTGAAGATGAGTCCCATAATGCCTTTCTTTGCACTGTGAATATCCGATTTCCATTTTCCAGCTTGAACTTTTTTTCAGTTAACACAGCAATTCATGTCATGTTGTTCCTGATGTTGGTGCAGAGAGAAAAACTGACCAAATCCCCCTTGCTGCCTCACATCTGTTCTGAGCCCCTCCCACTGCTCAGTCTTGTTCATTATGTCCACAGCGAGTTAAGGCTGAGCGGGCACTTGGCTATTTTAAACTGCTGTCCACACTGCTCTGTAACGGCTCCCCTTCATTATTTATGTGTCATATAATTAAACACTGGCACCATTATTCAGTATGAGCGAGGGCAGCTTATAAATAGCAACTTGAGGGAATACTTTTAATTGTCTATGTCAATGTTTCTCAAACTGTGGCACGCATACATGTTCATGTTTATTTAGAGACAAAGCTATTAATGTTTTTGTCCTCCTTTTGGGCTAATAATTATTCAGAAATGCTTCATCCATGGTTTAGTCTCATGTAGACCCTGTTTAGATTCATTTTAGACCAGGTTTAGCTTCAATTTAGACTTGATAAAGTCCAGCTTTAGAGCGGGTGGAAGTCTGAAAACTTTCTTTCTTTGTACATGGTCCCTGACAAATAAAGAACAAATTCATTAATCTTACAAAAGAAAAGATTTGTACCAGATTTAGCTACTGCTACTTTCCATCTGCAGTCCAGACTTTTGTTACGTGGTACTTGACGTGAACAGTTTGAGATGGTACATGGTGGGGGTTTTCAAAAGTATCGAAAATCAGATGCTAATCGACACTACTAAAGCTAGTCTACTCTTTTGAGCAGGTATTGATACTAAAAAAGTCACATTGTCAGAAACGAACCTTTCCTGAATAGCTTTAGAATGATGCCGAGCTGTATCAGAACAGACCATAGACTAGTATACGCCCATGGACCAATATTGAAACTTATCTGGATGACTGAGGGAATATACAGATATAACACCACATGGTAATATAAAAGAAAGTACTATTAATGTTGAAAATCACATTGTATTAAGTAAAGAGTTTATTCCTTAGTGTTGTCACGATACTAAAATGTCAAATGATTTATATACACTACTAGACACCACCTAAAGTTTGAGTGCTTGTTTTTTTGTGCTTAATTACAGCTGAATTCTTCATGCATCTATTGTCTTGTCTTGCATTTAGATTGTGTTGACGAAAATGGACAAAGGTGGCACTCGCACGCTGCTGCAGAACCTCCTCGGTGTGCACAGTGTCATCAAGAGTGAGACCACGAGCTGCTTCCCTCAGCCCTTCCTGGTCAGGTGAGCTCTGGTTCAGAAGTCACACACCGCACAGACTACACTGTATTCGTCACGTTTGCGAAAATCTCATAAAAGTGGATTTACTGTATGTCGCTATGTATATTCTGTTGTAAAAGAGCGTGGGCAAGTGCAGAAGAATTTATGCTTCGGGTAAGGGAGGGAGGGAGAGGGGGGCAGAATAGTGCAGGATTTGAAATGTACTGGGGGGGTAATCATAGACTGTGTATATATAAATGGACATAGCTAACCTGCTAATGGGCGCGCTTCCGGCTCCATCGACTCTGGCTCCAATTCACTTTACATTGAAATATGTAAAGTGTTTCACCCCTCTCTCTGTAACTGCTGCAGTGAGCCTCGTCATTTTGGTCTTAAAATGTTCGTATTAACCCGCCCTACATGATCCTAGTGTTTTCATTTCTCAATTTTGTCCGTAATTCAAGTTATGAACATTAATAACAGACAAATCAGGTGCCTTCTTTACCCGAGGTCGCTCTCACTAGCGTTAGCAACAGGTTTGATCGACAGCGTTGCTAAATCATCAGTGCGGGCGGGAAGGGGCGTTACTTTCAACAGGCTGGCTCCGGATTGGCTCTTTGGTTGCTGTGATATTCGCAGTTGGAACTTGAACTGTTACAGGGGCAAACTTGCAGCCACCTCGATGAGCTTTATTTATCTATGGGTGACGTCACACTCTCTTAGTCCACTTCTTTGTACAGTCTATGGGTGTAAATGGACAGTAGTATTTACAGTATTTACTATAAGCCACACACTGCAAAGAATGTATTGTCAAAGTAAGTGATTATCCATACATTTTAGTAGGTTTACCAGTATGTTATAGCTCTAGCCTGCACCCCCACACAACACCATAAGGGCAGTTTGCTTCAATAGGATCTATAAGAAATGTATCATTTTACACATATTCTATTTAAAATTTTTGTCTTGAAATATAGGCCTACATCTTATAAAGATTAATACAAACTGTAGATCTTTCTTGGTTTTATTACGTATATATCTGGCTCAAAATACTTGTTGAAACATGTATTCTTACAATGAGTGGGGCCACCTTTCCACAGATCTGACTTGTAACTTGACCCCCATAATGCCACCTGCTGGTGGCCATAGAGATGGCTAGGTTTGATACCATTTTGTGTAATATTTTGATCGGGACAAGCTGGTGGACCCTCCAACAAAATAGTGGCACCGTTCATTTCTGCACTGTCACTGTTACGATGCAAAAAACTGAACTCATAAAAAGTCAAATCAAATATATTCATCAATATTTACTGGGTAATTGTGCTGTCTATCATGGTATCATACATTGTCACGCATGAATTCAGGTAAGATAATGCATAAGTCCATGTCCCCCTTTTTATAAAAAGTTACCAAATATAAATTGAAATGTGAACCGTTAAAAAGTATAACTATGGGTCAGCATGTTTCTAAGGTGAGCTCAGTCACATCAGGAGCAGTAGAAACACAACAGGAGTTTACAGAAGCCTGAATGAGAGAAAAGCAAAAGAAAATTGATTTTTTTTAGCTTAATCAGACAGACATCAGGGCCTTGGGTTACATTTTAATAGCCCACAGAACTTCACCTTATGAACTACGTTTATGACAGACTCCATGTATAGTCATTTTAAGAGGGATCAAAGATTACATGCAGTAAAACACGTATGTTACGATGCACAGTGGTATGTTTATGTAAAAGATAAGAACAAGAACTAACCGAAATGTACTTGTGTAGAGAAAGTACTGCCACTTTTTATCTTTTGTGCGTCTTTTGAAACAGCTCATTGAACTTCTGGGGGATCTACCTGCTCCGGTGCTTTGTGGCCCACATCACAGGGACAGTCCAGCTGGTCAACACGGCTCAGAGCTGACAAACTGAGGAGGACATGGGACATTGGATGGAATTTCAGGATCATCTCATCTGGACTCATACAGAGGAATCAAGACGTTAAGGCGTTGTACCTGATTTTTACTGTCTTAAAATGTGGAAAAACAAATTCATTTTAAACTGTTTGCAGTGGTCCAACTCTGTGACCAGTGCGAAGTTTTGCCTTGATGGTGCAGCTAACAACATCTAGCATGCTAACACGTACTTGATTATCAGACAATAAAACGCCTTATAATTACATGCAGACAGAACTCAGACTTATTTTGGCATCAAGAGCTGCTTATACAATATATTTATACTGGGGAAAGACTCATGTATTTAAGCAAAATGTGACACTTTATTCATCCTGAGGGAAGTTCAAGTTTAGTAACAAAAACATACTGCGCTTCTCAGACACATTTTTTGTCTTGGGTGCTTTCACACTTGCAATATTTGGTCCGGACTTTCAGATTTTCCTGTTTGGTTTGGTCCAAAGTCCATGTGTGAATGCTCCCACGGACTGTGGTCTGGACCAAATAGCCGGTCCTTTGGTGCAGTCCGAGAACGCCACTTTTTCCCAGACCAAAGTCTGGTCCTTTGCGTTCACACTGCTCAGGGCCAGACTTTTGGACCAAATCCAGGAAGTGACACGTGTTCGATCACGCACAGACGAGGGAACGTGAGGAGAAAAGAAAGAGACGAGGTTACAGTGGTTATAAACGACAGTAGAGTTGTGTATTGTCGTGTACTTTTTAGCGAACTATAAACTCCACACACATAATCCACTTGTATCGGCACATTTGCCCGTACAAAACAATGAAATGTTGGAGAACTCTTTGTGCCCACCTAATGCTGCTTCTGATTGGTCTTTGGTCTTTTTTCCTGTCGATCTATATTTTAATCACCGTCAAACCCAGGCCTCGTCTTGCTTCTGTTTACTTCCCAAAACAAAGAAAAAAACTTTGCAGCTCATCTGTGCTCTGTGTTCATGAGGCGGGCTCCCGTTGTCATGTCGACAGTAGAGACAGCGCCAGGGAAACTCTGATAGTTTCAGGGAGGCAGTGTGAAAGCAAAAGTTCGAGGGACGAACGGAAATAATAGAAGTCCGGACCTTGTTGCCGACTTTTAGGCCTCAGTACAGCTTAGCAAGACTGGTCAGGTAGGGTCAGCAGATCCTGTGTCAGGGCAGTTTGAGGAGAGGAAAAGCCAAAAATGTCCCCCCTCTTTTCCCGCTGTGTCCTGCAGCATCACAGCAGTGTCCAGGAGGAGCCAGGTGAACACAACGGCAAAGTCTCTCCTAAGCCTCACTCTTAGTCTGCTCTGGTTTTTCAGTCGGTGATGAGATGAGAAATTCATTCTGGATTCTGGATTCTGCATTCTGCTATATTTGGTGTAGGACGCCTGTTGCGTTGTTGTAAAAAGTCCGTAGGAATCCTGCATGGAGGTAGATATGCTACAGATACAGGAAAAACAAACTACTCAAATCACATAATCCAATAGTCCTTAACTTCCATCCTTGAATTGCACAAGCTGCACTTCTTAGTTGGTCAAAATCCCCAAATATAAAGTAAAAAGATTTCAGATGATACAAATTTACAAAAAGTCAGTCAGCCACAAGAGCAACCAAACATGACCATAGCAACCACAGAAATAAATACATTACTTAAATGGCCCATACCCATGTATTAAAAGTAAAAATGCCATGATCATTCACTCAACCACAACAACCAAGGAATCTATGGTAATACGTGTGTGTGTGTGTGTGTGTGTGTGTATATTTCAATACTGTAGCCAATATGTCAAGTATTCTTTACGATTGTATATCTGTAACCTGTCCAACAAAAGCTGGCACTGGAAGGATTAAAAAAAAACAACCGTAATGGCAAAATTTTATAGTCTCGTGTCAAACCAATCAAGTATGGTGTAAGTCGTTCCATAAAAGGTATCATTATGGCGTTCTTTATTCCGTTCTATAATTGGAAAATGGGTTGTTCTTTATAATTCATTCATGAAATGATTTCTTTATGGTCATTTTATTGTCCCCAACGAGATAATAACCCTATAAAATAGATAAAACACCCCTTGCCTTCAAGTACAAAAAGAAATGCAGCCACACCAGCAACAATCTTCTGCTGAATTTTGGACATGATTAATAATGAACAATGTTGTACAAAATAAACATTTATCTAGAATGTGAGTATAATGATAACTGATCTCTTTCATAGTTTACAAAATGTGCAACAGAATTCCATGTAGGAATCACAAATGAGTAAATGGAGCCACCACCATCTCATAAAAGGTTTTATGAGAATGAGCGTCAAGGTCAAGGTCGATCTGCGACAAGCTTTTTGTCACTTTTATATTCCTTCTCGCTTGTTACATAAAATACAAAGGAAAGCACTGATATAGGGGTTGTTTTTAAGGGCAATGCATCATGGTATTGATGAGCGTGTCTGCACTAGTGTTGCAGACACGCTCGACAAGGGAAGAAGCACAGGTTAAGCCATAAGAACCGGTTTGTGGGTTTAAGGCCGATCAGATGTTCAGACATAAACTCATTTACATCAGGAGCTTAGGCACAGAGTTTACAGCAGCCTGAATGACAGAGAAAGCAGACAAAAGGTGACAACTGATAAAACTGTGGAGAGACAGCTCCCCGTCCTGTACATTGTACCGCACAGGGAGACTCATTCACATAACTCATACTGGAACGTCGGGATGATTAGTTATGGGATGTAAATAATCAAATGATATGTCATTTCATGCAAAATAGGTCATTGCAAAAAGCTTTTTTAAATATACTTAATAAAATTTCATGTGTAAAAATTGGTCTGTTTTTAAAATTAGGTTGCACTGTAAAACACAATCCATCAGATGCAGCCATGTGCCCTGTGCAACTCACATATTCTGCCACATTTATCCTACTGTTTAGAGGACTGGGCCCAGGGAGCACTGCATATAGCACAGAAACAAGTGAATTATGTCAGTTCTTATGTACATACTCATCTATTATTATTCCATTTCAAAATTCTCAAAACGAGATGGTCTTGTGGCATTTAAAACTTCACACATAATGTTTAAAGCCAGGAGTAAATTATTACCAAGACAAATCCAGTGTGGGACAGTTCAAGTTTAAGATGAGACAAACGCACAGTGAGAAAGAGAACTGTGGAATAACGTACATACTGAGCTAAAACTAAAGACATAATCAATTTAAAAATGAAGTATGAGGAAGAAGCTTTGCAAGATGCTTGGAGGGGTGAAAGTCAAACTGTTGGTATGTGTATACATTCTGTCGCTGGGTATTTGTACATTTTTTGACCCTTGTATGACTAAAAATTAATCACATACTGTATATATGCTGTTGTAGGATTTAAAACTTCTTCCTATTCCTTTAAGAATCAAGACCTCCATAGTGTATTATAAATGATTTATCCCATTTTATCCCTTTTCTACTCTATATATGATTTTTTTCTTGTATGTTTTAACTAAAAAAATAAATAAATAACTTGTAGTTAAAAATTACTTAAAGCTTACATGCAGCAGCAAGGACAGTATTTCTGAAGCAGGACCTCTGAAAGGTTAGAAAAATCCCATGAGTAATTATTATTTATTTATTATGTGAGGATAGTAACTTGGAGTATTGTACTTTACCACAAGAAAGTAAATTGTACATTTTTCTAGTTGCTAACTAATGTGTTACTAACTCTGTCCCGTGACTTCAACAGAATCAGATCAGAAATGAATAACCAAGCAGTGATTTGCTTGAACAGATTAACAAATATGTTTTCTTAACTAAAATGTTTTTTTAATGTAGGTAAGATTTAATTCAATCCCTCCATTTCTTATGATGTGGTTCTGTCTTATTAATCTTTGTGACTTATTTATTGTTTTGGTCTCAATTCCTTCAACTAAATGTAACATATGTAGATTGTGAAATATTAATACCAAACCTATTTTTTATTTTGTTATAGCTGTCCACTTTATTTTAAATCATAAGTTTCTCTGCCCCATGTCCCATTATACTGTTTACTGGAAACACATATTTACATATTCATTTAACCTCCTGAGACCCGAGCTCTTGCATGGATTTAACAATTTCTCTTTATTTTTTGGGCTATCAGGTCCCAATCAGCCCAA